>JAVDOI010000071.1:307512-321749 GCA_032191485.1 Leptoclinus maculatus | reverse complement strand
GGGGTGTGGGGTGTGGTCTGTGTGGTCGTGGGGGTGTCGTGATGGGTTGTGGGGTGGTGTGGGGTGTGTGGAAGTGGGGAGTGTCGGGTGTGTGGTGTGGCGGGTGGTGGTTGGTGGTGTGGGGGTGTGGGGTAGGTGTGGGTGTAGGTCTTCGCTGTGGTGAGGTGGTGTCGGGTAGCCCATGGAGGGAGGTAGGGGGACGACAGAAGCATAGGGGGGGGGGGTGGTGAATAGATGGGAGGCTGAGAACGGCGCGAAAGAGCGAAGCGAGAAGAGAGAAAAAGAGAAACGCAGAAGAGCGAAGAGGAAAAAGAGAAAGACCAGACGAGAGGAGACGGGAGAAGAGCCCGAGCCCAGCGAAAGAGGCACAGAGGAGACCGAGAACCGAGAAGATGAAGAGAGAAGAGAGCGCAAGAGGGCAAGCGAAGAGGAAGACGAGAAGAGGAGAGGGAGAGCGACGGGAAGAGCAGAGAGACGAGAGAAGAGAGAAGAGACCGAAGCGAGAAGAGAGAAGAGACGAAGAGAGTACGACGCGCAAGAGGAGACGAGAAGAGAGAAGAGAGAGAGGGCATGGGCGAGAGGAAAGAGAACGAGAGACGAGAGAAGAGAGCAAGAAGAGAAAGAGACGAGAGACCGAGGAGCCGAAGCGAACAGAGAGAGAGGGCAGAGAGGAAGAGTAGAAAGGACTCGCGAACGAGAGAGAAAGAGGAATGAGAAAGAGGAGAAAGAGAAGAGAACGGCAAGAGGAAAGCACGAAATTGAGGAGAGAGCGTAGCAGCATAAGAAGACAACAGCCCGCAAGAGAAGAGAGGACGAGGAGAGAAGAGAGGAGAGAGGAGAGAGAGAGAGGAGAGAGGAGAGAGGAGAGAGGAGAGGGGAGCGGAAAGAGGAGAGAGGAAGAGAGGAGAGCAAGAGAAGAATGGAGAGAGAGAGGACAGAGAGAGGAGAGAGAGGGAGAGAGAAGAGAGAGGAGAGGTAGAGAGGAGAGGAGAGGGAGCAAAAGCAGATAGATCGAAGAGGAAAGAGGCGAGAGGAGGTCAAGAGACACCGAGAGAAGGAGAGGAGAGAGGACGAGAGGGGGAGAGCGAGAGAGCGAAGAGAGAGAGGAAGAAGGAGAGAGAGAAGAGGGAGAGGAGAAGGGAGAGAGGAGAGAGAGAGACGGAGAGAGGAGACACAGCGCAGGCACAGACAAGAGGAGGAGAGAGGAGGAGAGGAAGAGGAGAGGAGAAAGAGGACGAGCGGAGGAGAGAGGAAGAAGAGGAGAGAGAGAGAGAAACGAAGAAGAGAGAAGAGCAGAGAGCTCCGAGGAGAGGCGAGGAGAGAGAGAGAAGAGAGACAGGGAGAGAGGCGAAGAGGAGAGAGAGAGGGAGAGAGGAGAGAGGAAGAGAGAGGAGAGCGAGGACAAGAGAGAGAGGAGAGCGGAAGAGAGAAGGGAGAGAGGAGAGGGGAGAGAGGGAGAGGGGAAGAGGACAGAGCGAGGAGAGGAGAGAGAGAAGAGAGAGAGAGAGAGAGGAGAGAGGGGAGAGAGAGAGAGGAGGAGCGAGAGAGAGGACGAGGGACAGAGAGGGGAGAGAGAGGACAAGCGAAGAGAGAAGAGGAAGAGAGAAGAGAAGAACGAGAAGAGACGAGACGGAGCGCACCGAGCAAGAGAACGCGAAGAGCACGAAAAAGCCGAGTAAAAGCACGAGAGAGAGAAGAGAGAGACGAGAGCAGAGAGGACAAGCCGAGAAGGAGAGAGGAGAGAGACGACGAAGAGAAGAGAGAGAAGACGCGCAAGAGGCGACGAGAAGAAGAGAGCAGGAGAAGACGCGACTGGATAGAGAAGAGAGAAGAGAGAAGAGGAAAGAGCAAGCTGCAAGAGAAAGAGACGACAGAGACAAGAGAGGAAAGAGAAGCAGCGAAGCGAGAAGAGAGAAGCGAAAAACGAGAGAGAAGCACGCAGCCGAGAGAAGGACGAGAGAAGAGAGAAGGAGACGAGAGAAGAGCGGGGACGAGAGAGACGAGGCCGAGAGAAGAGGGAGGAGAGAGCAGAAGAGAGAAGAGGATCGCGAAGAGGGGAAAGAGAAAGAGAAGAGAGGAGACGGGACGAGAGGAGAGAGAAAAGCCGAGAGCCGCGAGACAAGAGAGGAAACAGAGCAAAGAGACGCGCAAACGCAAGAGAGAGAAGAGAGCAGAAGGAAGAAGCGAGGTAAAAAGGGACAGAGGAAGAGAAGAGCGAACGCGAGGAGAGAGGACGAGAGGTGAAGAGAGAACGAAGAAGCAGGGGAAGAGAAAGCGAGAGAGAGAGAGAGAGAGGCGAGCGGAAAAGCCGCAAGAGGAAAGAGAGAGTGACAGCGCACGCAGGAGATAGAGAAAGAGAGCCGGAGCAGAGAGGACAAGAGGGAACGAGGAGGAGACAGAGACGAGAGAAGAGAGAAGAGGTGAGAGAGAGGAAGGCGGGAAGAGAAAAAGGAAAAAGCTGCAAAGGAAGTAGCGAACAAGAGACGACGCGAGAGAGAGGGAAGAGGAAGAGGAGAGAAGCCGAAGAGAGGAAGTGAGAAAGCGAAGGAGAGGAAAGCGAGAGAAGAGAGAGAGCAGGACGAGAGCAGAGAGGAAGACGAAGACGAGGAGAGAACGAGAATGAGCAGACGGAAAAGCAGGACAAAGAGAAGAGGAAAGGAGAGAGACGAGAGAAGAGAGGAAGAGCGAAGAGAGACGAGGCCGAGAGAGGGAGAGAGAGAGGTGAGACGAGAGAGAGAGAGCGGGAAAGAGGGAAGGCGAGGAGAGAGAAAACAGAGAAGCGAGAAAGAGAGAGCGGAAGACGAGAAAAGCGACAAAGAGAAAGAGAAAAGAGGAAGAGCAGAAAGAGAGATCAACGAGGACACGAGTAGAAGAGAGTAAAGAGAAGTGCAGCAGAGAGCTCGAGCGCAGCGGGCGAACCAAGAGAAAAGAGAAGGAGTCACGAGAAGCGCGAAAAGAGAGAAAAGAGAGGAGCGGCACCAACCCCCCACACACACCACCATCCAACCAACAACACACCCCCAGAGAGAAAGAGTAAGAGCACCAGAGGCTAGGACAAGAGCCGAGATGAAGAGAAAAGAGGACAAAGAGCAAGAGAGAACAGAGAGCAAAAGAGAGAAGAGAGCAGCGAGAAGAGCGCAGGAAGAGAAGAGGAGAAGAGGGAAAGAGAAAAGAGAAAAGAGCAAAGAGAAGAGACGAAACAGAGAAGAGAGAAGAGCGACGAGGAAGACGAGAAAAGCGAAAAGAAGAAGAGAACAAGGCGCCAGAGAGAACCAGCGAGACACAGAGACAGCGAGGAAGAGAGAAAGCCAGCAGGAGAGCAAAGAGAGAAGAGAGACAGCAGAGAAGAGACAAAGCCGCAAGAGAAGCGAAAGAGAGCGGAAGAGAAAACCGAGTCAAAGAGAGAAGCCGAGCAAGACGCAAGAGCAAGAGAGAAGAGAGAAAGAGAGAAGAGAGCAGAGAGGAGAGAGACGAGAGAGAGGACAGAGGGAAGACGAGAGAGAAGAGAGGAACCGCGAACGAAGAGAAGAGAAGAAGAGAAAGAGAGAGGGAGCAGAGAGCGAATGAGAGAAGAGAACGAGAAGAGGGGGAAAAAGCGAAGAAAGGAAGAGAGAAGAGAGAAGGCGAAGAGAGAAGAGCAGCAACACAGGACGCGAGTAACAAGAGGACAGAGCGACGAGCGCAGCTGAGAAAGAGAAGAAGAGAGAAGAGAGAAGGAAGGGGCAGAGAAAAAAAGAGAAAAGAGAAAAGGAGAAGAGAGAAAGGACAGAGAAAACGAGCAAGCGAGAACGAGCGGCAGAGAGAAGAGCGGAAAAGAGAAAACGAGAAAGAGCAAGAGAAGAGAGAACAAGAGAGAAAAGAGAAAGAGAGAAGAGAGTAAAGAGCAGAGAGACAAGAGAGAAGAGAAGAAGAGGCAAAGAAGAGAAGAGAGGAAGAGAGAGAAGAGAAAAGAGAAAGAAGAAAGAGAGGAGAGAGAGAAGCGGGAAGAAGAAAAGAGATAGAGAGAAGAGAGAACCAAGAGCCCGAGAGAAGAAGCAGAGAGAGACGAGGACAAAGAGCAAGCGAAGCAGAAAAGCAGAAAGAGAGCACAGCAGACGAAAAGAGAAGAGACGCAGAGAGACAAGAGAAGAAGACGAAGAGAACGCGAAGAAGAACGAGACGACAGACGAGACAGAGAGCCGACAGCAGAACAGAGACGCAGAGAAGAGAAGAGAAGAGACCGAGCACAGCAGACAGAGACGCCCAAAGGAGAGACCAGAGACAGAGACAGAAGCGCAAAGCGACGCAGCGAGCCCGCGAGGCAGAGCACGAAAGGAGCAGCGCGCAGCGAGGCCGCAACGCAGCGCAGACGAAGCGACAGACGCGAAGAGCGCAACAGAGAGCCGAAGACGCAGAGGCGACAAAACGCTCGCCAAGAGAGAGCGCGCGCAGAGACCGCTCGCCCACGCGCGCGCGCGCCCCCACGAGCAGCCGAGCGCCTGCAGCATCCTCGAGACCCAGGACGACGCCCGCTCCCCTCTCCTCTCTCCTCTCTCCCCTTCCTCTCTCCCCTCTCCCTCTCACCCCTCTCTCCTCTCTCCTCTCTCTCCTCCCTCTCTCCTCTCTCCTCTCTCCTCTTTCCTCTCCCCTCTCCCTCTCCCTCTCCTCTCTCCTCTCTCCCCTCTCCCTCTCGTCTCCTCTCTCTCTCTCCTCTCTCCCCCCTCTTCCTCTCTCCTCTCCCCTCCTCTCCTCCCTCTCTCCCCTCTCTCCCCTCTCTCCTCCTCTCTCCCCTCTCCTCTCCCCTCTCTTCTCCTCTCTCCTCTCCCCTCTCCTCTCTCCCTCTCTCTCCCCTCTCCTCTCTCCTCTCCTCTCCCCTCTCCTCCTCTCCCCTCTCCTCTCTCCTCCTCTCTCCTCTCTCCTCTCTCCTCTCTCCTCTCTCCCCCCCCTCTCTCCTCTCCCCTCTCCCCTCTCCCCTCTCCTCTCTCCCCTCTCTCCCCTCTCCTCTCTCCTCTCTCCCCTCTCCTCTCCCCTCTCCTCTCTCCTCTCCCCTCTCCCCTCTCCTCTCTCCCCTCTCTCTTATTGGATCATAATTATTGATACATTAATGTGTACATTAAATGTGGGATTTTTACTACTTAATTTACTGCTGTGTAGCTTAATCTATAATTATACATCAGTACACAATTAGATTGTTGTAATGTATTAGTTGACTGTTGTTGAATATTATTTATATGTTTTATTTATATATATATATATATATATATTCCCCTGGGGATCAATAAAGTCTTTAATTAATTTGTTGATTATATTTTGTATTATTAATCTGAATCTGGGAGGTAATTTAAGCTATCATATAACTGTTGCTGAGTAAAAAAGTACAATATGTACTTCCGTATCTTAGTGAAGTAGAAATATGAATTAGTATAAAATGGAAATACTCAAGTAAAGTACAAGTATCTCAAAACTGTACGTATATACTTGAGTAAATGTACATTTCACCGCTGAAGATTTTGAATTTTATCAATGAAATATCCTCTTCTCTAATAGATCTGTTGATGGACAATATGAATTTTCGATTTTTATTACATTTTTGTTTTATAATTTTGGCATTGTGTATATTTTGGAATTTGGATATCGGTTTATTGATATTTTCATACTTTCATACCTTTGTTGTTATTTTAAATTGGCCCTCTCTATTTGCAATATTTCCTACTTTGTATGGCACCGCTTCACAGGATAAATAAAGTTCAAAATGTATTTGATAGAATACATTTCACTGAGTTTTCTACTGTTGGTCGGACAAATCAAGACATCTGAAGACCTCACCTTCAGGAAACTGCAATGAGCTTTTTTTCACAGTTTGACATTGATGCTTGTTAAATGCACCACTAATAGCATGACTGGAGCATTTACATGGCTCTCAGTAAACACATTCCACTGAATTTACATATTAGACGGTAAGTAGGCAAATGAAGGGACTGTTTCATTCTCTCTGGTTTCAAACAGCCTGCACTTCTTTTGCTGCGGTACGTATCACTGAATACTGAGAAAGCATCTTACTATCTGTAGTTTTTAAAAGTGGGAAGCAGGTGAGGGATCATATGTTGCTGCATTAGCGCCACCTATAGACCTTTGTCACGACAAGACATTTTGACTTATCATAGCAGGTCTTTTTCAAAAAAGAAGGCTCAGTTCCATTAAGTGTTCCCGTAAGTCATGTCAAAAAATGCAGCTATATTCCTGTCATTATTGATATCAAAAACTCTGAAGATAGCTGCTAAATATGTCAGTGACAAATGTATAAAAGGGAAAAACATTGACACTACATTAAACTTGCACAGATACAACATTCGATTGTTAATACTGATGCATTAATGTGTAAGCAGCATTTTACTGTTGTGGCTGACTGAGGTGGATTTAAATACTTTATATACATTAAGATGCTTTTTGTAATAGCAGGTTTATAATATCTGGTTTATAATATCAGGTTTATAATATCTGGTTTGTAATATCTGGTTTATAATATCTGGTTTATAATATCTGGTTTGTAATATCTGGTTTGTAATATCTGGTTTATAATATCTGGTTTGTAATATCTGGTTTATAATATCTGGTTTATAATATCTGGTTTGTAATATCTGGTTTGTAATATCTGGTTTATAATATCAGGTTTATAATATCTGGTTTATAATATCTGGTTTATAATATCTGGTTTATAATATCTGGTTTGTAATATCTGGTTTGTAATATCTGGTTTGTAATATCTGGTTTGTAATATCTGGTTTATAATATCTGGTTTATAATATCTGGTTTATAATATCTGGTTTATAATATCTGGTTTGTAATATCTGGTTTATAATATCAGGTTTGTAATATCTGGTTTGTAATATCTGGTTTGTAATATCTGGTTTATAATATCTGGTTTGTAATATCTGGTTTATAATATCTGGTTTGTAATATCTGGTTTGTAATATCTGGTTTGTAATATCTGACAGATCACTATATATGTCAGATAAAAGCATAGTGGAGTTTATGTGTAAAGAAACATAATATATAATATACTTGGTTACATTCCACCACTGGGAGCTGCTTTTTACGTTTAGTATTTGTGAATATTCTGAATAATTACTCACTACTAATCATTTGCTTTTCTTTGATTAAAAAAAATAAAAAGATTAGAGCAACTGCAGAACAAATATCATAAATAACTTGTGATATTTAAAAATGTAGTTGTTCTTGAGGCAAACTACAGGGTTTCACTTTGTTTGTCAGATGAAATCATTTATTGGAGGAGAGAAAAGAGAAACCCATTGCAGAAGAAACCCATATGTCTGT
The DNA here is from genome assembly GCA_032191485.1 of Leptoclinus maculatus. Classification (NCBI taxonomy): domain Eukaryota; kingdom Metazoa; phylum Chordata; class Actinopteri; order Perciformes; family Stichaeidae; genus Leptoclinus; species Leptoclinus maculatus. The sequence continues at coordinate 314,435 of JAVDOI010000071.1, read as the reverse complement.
TTTGTCGGCTCTCCCCTCCCCCTCCTTTCCTTCCCTCCTTTCCTTCCCTCCTGCCGTCCGCTCCGCAGCAGCAGGACGGAGGTAGTTCAGTTTTTTGAAGCCGTGGCATGAATGATCTCATCTGAACCTGATCTCCGCTTTCTCTCTGCCGTCGATCCTATGACCGAGACGGGAATAAAATAACACAAACAACGAGGTGAGTACGTCCGACCACCCGGCGATTAGTCGACTTATAAACCAGCTGTAACCAGGTGATCGTTTGTTGTTTTTTGTAAAGGAACTTAACAGACACAGCCGCGGCGAAAACTCTCTTGTTTTTGGGCTAGAAAAGGAGGAAGGACCTCGGAGGATGTGTGGGTGGGCACTTTTAGGCTAATTAGCTTTAGCTAGCATTCATTTTTTTGTGTGATTAAATGGTAAAAACCTAAAAAATAAACAACCCAAACTGAGACGAATGCCAAACGTTTTGTACCATCGCTTTATTTCCCTCTCCTCGTTTCACTGAACACCTTAGCCCCAGTTAGCTTAGCATAGCAGCTCGTAAAGCGTAAATCCATAGCATTAGCATAAGCTAGCCGGCTAGCTGTTAGCTACTAGCGCAAAATGGCCTCGTTGTCGCTCGCGATGCTGAAAAAGACAAAGCATGCGGCAGTCACGGCCAACGGCTCCTTTAACGGCTGTTTTACGGCTCTAAAAGTGGCGGCTGATAGTGTAAATATAATATTATTGATGGGGGAAATGTTTAAAAACACAACGCCGCCGTGTTTGTAAGTTGATTTATTAATTTAGTACGTTGAGCTGTGTGAAAGTGGTGTTTTTTTTCCAGTGTGCAGTGTGGGGGATGGGTCATGCTAGCAGCCATTGACGTAAAGTAGCAGCCATTGACGTAAAGCGAGGCTGCATTTTGTTTGGCTCCTAGCATAATACAAGAGCTCAGTTTAGTAGTGTTTTTACATACTACTGTATGTAGTAACGCTGTTTGACACATATGTATATATATATATATATATATATATATACATACACGTATGTATATACAAGACTCCAATAGTATATTTGCATAATTTCAAAGAGTGATATATTTTTTTGTGACACTTGACTACTCATTTCCTGATATCTGCTAGACAAGTTTTTGAACACCACATGTGTCAGCATCTTCTTGTTAAATCTTGTTCAAACAGTGACTCAAATTTGCTACTCATGTTCTTTTTAAATAAGAATTTAACTGCGGATGTGTGGGTTTACATGATTGATTGTATTACATTGGACATGACAGTTAAGCATCTGTAGCAGACAACACATTTCTTCTAATAGATATCATTTAATCAGGTTTAATACCATATTTTCACACATTGCATGACAATAAACAAAATAAAAGATAGAAAAACTAATTTACAATAGAAATAATGTAAAATACATTGTTTTTAAAATGATAGATCTGGTACAGTTAATGCAGGAATGTGCTACACAGTATGAGGTAGAAAGAATATGTGCAATGTATATATGTACAGATGTGTAGGCAGCTCAATAAACAACAATAAAGTTTATAATGTATAAAAACTGTCAGAGGTTTTTGTTCCCGTTCAGGCTGTAGTTCTTTATGTGAAGAGCTTACATTTGGTGTTGTTGTTGTTGTTGTTATTATAGTGCTTTGTTGTTTTGTCCAAGAGGGTCTACATGTAGTTGAAATTATCAGAATTTATTCAAAGATATAGTTGATTTAGTAGCAGCACTATTGGTGTCAGAGGTTTAATATATCGTTATTATTCATCCTTGTACATTCTGTGAGTTTTTGCATCAGTTGTACGCTTTGTTTGTCTGCTACAGGTGCAACGTCGGAGTGATCCAGATTTAAGTTATTTACGATTAAATTAGTAGATTCATTGAGATTTAACCCCAAAATGCTAAACTATAGGGTGTTCAAAAACCACATATCTACTTGTGAAGAACAACTGTCATGTCCCAAACTGTTCTTTCCTCACTGTGCAGTGTGCTTTCTCCCAGGTTGTAGGTCTTCCTGGTTTCATTTCCCTTTTTTACACGTTGTTGTTTTTCCTTTAAGGAGGTAGTGCTCTCTAGTGTCTCTTGTTTAACAGGGCCAGCCACAAACGCACCACACAAGAAGACAACACATGTCCGTAATTGCTTTCTCACCCTTTTTGTATTTTAGATCTTCGGGCACTTTCATAAATGACTCTTTTTTTCCCTATTCTGTCCATTGTCAGGAAATGTTATTCCCGTTGCAAGCGAGGACTCAAAGAAAGTAACGGTTCCCAAGCAATTCAGTGTACCTTAGATCCTCTTCTTCTCTTTTGGTATGGGTTCTATAATTCATCTGATCAATCAGGTGAAGACAGTAGCTGTAATTTAATCTTGCTTCCTCATTTGATGTCAGGTTTTCATGTGTGAGAAGAAGCGCAGTCACTCCCCCTATTGAAGGCTGAAGTTTACAATCGATCCCCGGTTAGAAATCACTACTTTGTTTGATTATATGTTGATTCAATGTAAAATTATGTTTTCGTCATCCCAGTTCTTGGCTGTAAATTCTTGCACGGCACTCCTGAGTGTGTTCATTTTACGATGGTATGTCATTTGCTCAGATTATAGGGCCTTAGGTTTGCATTTAAAGTCAAACGCATTCTGTTTTATTGGAGGTGAATTGTGACAATAACAGCAGTGTTTCGTGCATTTAGTGTAATTTTGGTTTCCACAGGAAAGTGGGCAGATTTTGTAAAATTGTTAACAACTCTTTGCTGTTTGCTTTCTTCTCTGTAAACCCTAATGCTATGCTTTCACAGTCCAACATGTGTCAATACTATTGCCATTGTATCCCTGGTTTAACTTGTTGGGATTATTTTTAAAGAAATGTATCACAAATGGACATTTGAACCAAGTGGACTCATTCACCCAAACGCCCTGCCAGCAGAGACTCAGCCGGACACGTTTCTCTGTCACAGGCTGCTGTTCAGAGCTCAGTCTGCTATTTACCTGCATCCCGTTTATTTTGGGGAGTCAGAGGGCCGATGCTGTTGGCAGGAGTGTTCTTTTGTTCCTGTAAGACATCTGTGTGCTAAACGGTGTGTAATAAGGAAGTTGACTCTACTTTTCTTCCCCCCCCCCTCAGTGAAGAGAAAGTGAAAATCTTGTTCTACTAGTTTTTGAAGCTCGGTGTGTGTGTGTGTGTGTGTGTGTGTGTGTGTGTGTGTGTGTGTGTGTGTGTGTAGACCCGGAAACCTGACATCCCGTGTAAATATTAGTGGTTCATGGTGGTATATTGTATTGTGATATTGTAAATGCTTTTATTTGTCATATTATCACTTTTACCCCTTAAAAGCACCTTATTGATTAGGATACTTTCTTGATCACAGGTGGCAGTGGGAAATAATTGAAGTGCACTGATCATGTAACTTGCGTGCTGTGTTTGTTTTCCTGACAAAGGTCTCTCTAGTCTGTGCTTACTTTGATGCAGCGTTTGCATTTAGTTGGTAACCATGCTATTTTCGGTGGCTCAGTGGTCTGTTAAAAGTGTGGTTGTTCCGCCCAGCAGGAGTCTTGCTTCAGACTGGCCTAAAATGGGCAGAAATGGTGCTGAACAAAAGCTGCTTGTCGCTCATACAAAAGTACTTGAAGCGTTGCAGCCGGGACCAAGCTGCATTGCTATTGCCTGTGCCTCTCAACAGGAAAGGTATAGCAAACTTTAAGAAAAAAACTACAACAAACAATTTACTGTTTACTGTAGTCCATGAAGAGTTTAAACCTGTAGAGTTTATTTATAAAGTCACAGCTGCTGCTGAGCAGCTTGTAGCCCTAGCTCCCTCATGTCCATACACAAATAACACACCACATAGCCTCATTACATCACACACATCATTAATTACATGGCACTTATTCTTTTCACTATGATCTTAGCTAGTGAAATTCAGAACATTTTGTGTTTTTGTCAGTGTGATAAATTAGTTGATGCTCAGAAGTGTTTGGATATCTGACCGTGTTTCTTTCTCCTCGCCGTCACCACAGAGAGACAACATGTTCCCGAAGGGCACCAAGCGCAAGTTCTCAGACTCCGGGGAGGAGCCGGTCTCCAGCGATGACCAGGTCCCGGTGGCCCCATCCGTGGCGGCTCGGACGCTGACGTCCTCTTACAGCCTGCAGCGGCAGGCGCTGCTCGACATGTCGCTGATCAAGCTGCAGCTCTGCCACATGCTGGTGGAGCCCAACCTGTGCCGCTCGGTGCTCATCGCCAACACGGTGCGGCAGATCCAAGAGGAGATGACCCAGGACGGCACCTGGCAGATCATGACCCAGGCTCTGGCGGCCGCCCAGTGTCCCACGGACCGCCTGGTGGCCACCGAGGTGCTATGCCGGCAGACGGACGCGGCAGCTCAGGCCGGGCAGAGCCCAAAGCCCTTCTCCGTGGTGGGTCTGGAGGAAGGCTACCACGCCGAGGAGGTGGTGATGGAGGGAGACGTGGAGACAGAGGTCACCATGTCCACTCTGTCGCCCGTCTCCCCCCAGCTGTCCTCTGCGTCGTACCTGGCAGGTCCCTTTGGCATGGGGCCCTGCTGGGAGGAGGAGGAGGAGGAAGACGGTGAGTGCGAGGAGGACGAAGAGGAGGACAGCGAGGAGTGTGTGTCGGAAGGAGAGGAGGGTGACCGGGACCACCTGAGCGCAGACTCCAGGACAGGGGAGCAGGTTTTTGGGACTTTTGAGATTAAGCACCCGGCGCCGCCCCCTGACCCTGCGCTCGAGGAACTGTTTTCAGACGTGGACCCGTCCTACTATGACCTCGACACGGTGCTGACGGGCATGCAGAGCGCCCCAAAGATGGGGCCCTACGACCTGCTGGAGAGCCTTTCCTCTCACGGGCCCACGGCCCTCAGCTCCAGCTCGAGCTGCAGGTCAGACCTGAATGAACTGGACCACATCATGGAGATCATAGTGGGATCCTGAAACTCCGAACATTCCTCTGGCCTGTACTGATCCCTCAGACTCTTTCCAGACTATGCACAGTACACATGTGCATGTTCTGTATGTGGTATTGTTACACGTGGAGATTGTTGAAGGTTTTGGGGACAAGGTGGGAAATTAACAGCAAGCCAAGTAGATTTTGGGACGGGCTGTTAGAGGCGTAGTTAGTCCGCTCTAACGGCCTCTTAGGCAAGTCGGCAGCTGCTGTTGGGACCTTCATCTTTTATTCAAAAAATGTAATTGGCAGTAAAAGTAGCGACGGTGAAATTAATGAATTTTGGGATTCACAAGCCTTTGCTGGCCTTTGGGCGAAGCAGTTAGTTTCCTACTTTGTTGATGAAATCCCAAACGTGACAATATCTGTGAGAGGGCAAAGATAATTACCTATACCATGATGCATTCTTATTTACGTACTTTCCATGTTTACGTCTGTCATACATTCTGTCATACTAGCTCCTTCTGGTCGTACTCTCTGCCATTTTGTCCATTTCTATTTATTGTAACATGGACTGAGGAACAATTCATCACACTACATGCATCAGAAACCAGAACAAATTGTAAATCCAAATCTATGAATCAATGCATATTTTCCTAAAGATTTGAGCAATTATGAATGGAATATATGTATATGTACGTATGTGTATATAGAAATATATTTTTTTGCATTATACAGCTGGGGGGATTTTGCAAGTATCATTTGATATTATTATTATTTTTCCCTCCCACGCGGTTTTTAAGATTTTAATGTAGCCAGACTCGAGACAGTGTCTTCCCATGGTTTGGTATAACAAGTCGACTGTAACAGGTGTCAGGACTGGCATCGTCACACTTTAATGGCGCTGTTCTTTCATTTTCTCAAAAGCTTTATGCAGGGCGGGGGGGTTACTGCCAGCCACCAACCAAACGCTGGTTAACATGTGATCCAGTAAGCGTCCCGCCCTGCTATTCATACAGATCTAATAACAATAACAACTGCTTTTTCCTGAAGCATCTGGAGAAACCCCGGGGTGATAACTGCATCAAGAAGCCATATTTCTTTCTCTCATTTGTTAGAACAACAAATGAAGAGTTCTGTGTGTTAACACAATCTAATTTATTGTTGTTTTATTTATTGTATTTATTATATCTAGGTACAGACATGCCATATTGACGTATCAAATCAACCATGAGGCCTGATGAAATTATATTTATCCAAATTTTGCCCTCCGTTTTGAATGCAGTACCTATTTATTCCTCACATTTTTTATTATTATTAGTAATAATAATAATATCCGGGTTACTATTCAAATCACTATGCAGCTCTGTCATACGTGTTTCAAAATGATTGTATACGACTCAAATGTCCTTTAATTCCTTTATGCAAACAGTTGCCTTTCTCCTAAAGATGTGGAAAATCAAATGCATTTTTCAAAATTGTTCCTTATCATCGTGATGAAAAGATTTAACTCAGGCAAACAAAATGTATTGACAAAAATACAGTATTACGACACGCTTAATACCTTACCACAACACTCCTGAAGGATGTCACTCTGGTCTGAATGGGAGCTAGAACTTCAAAGACTAATTACCGTTGTAAAATGTATGCATTTTTTTATATTAAGGAAAAAACATTGTAGCATCTTTGTAAATATTTTTTATAATAAAAGGTGCAACTATTAAATTGTGTGGTGTCGGTTGGCTCACTTATTTTAGTATTAACTCTTCAGAGGTTTGCTTTGTTTTCTTAACGTTACAAAGTCTAGTTTTGACCTTTTTATTTGGGTGAGCTTGAGGAAACACGCTGATAATATACAGTATTTTATTGTCTATATACCCGCTAAAAGTCCAAAACCTTCATTCCTACTGCAGGAAAATGTCACAAATGTATACTTTTTTCTGAGCCTTTTTAAAAAGGTAATTTCTCCAAACAGCTGTTCACGCTGGTATTGGTTCGGTACCATAGACTGTATATAAGA
>JAVDOI010000071.1:295012-300012 GCA_032191485.1 Leptoclinus maculatus | reverse complement strand
GTCTCTGTGTCTCTGTGTGTCTGTGTGTCTGTGTGTGTCTGTGTCTGTGTCTCTGTGTGTCTCTGTGTGTCTGTGTGTGTCTCTGTGTGTCTGTGTCTCTGTGTCTGTGTGTGTCTGTGTCTCTGTGTGTGTCTGTGTGTCTGTGTGTCTGTGTCTGTGTGTCTGTGTCTGTGTGTCTGTGTGTGTCTGTGTGTCTCTGTGTCTCTGTGTGTCTGTGTGTGTCTGTGTCTGTGTCTCTGTGTGTCTCTGTGTGTCTGTGTGTGTCTCTGTGTGTCTGTGTGTGTCTGTGTGTCTGTGTGTGTCTCTGTGTGTCTGTTAAAGGACAATGGGAACCACTCAATCTGCTTCAGCCAAAGAAGTACGTTTCCAATCCCTGGAGATGAATTCCACGTTTGTCTTGCTGTTGAGGGTCAAATATTATTTATGAATGAAAAGTCAGCCACAAAGTGCAGCAGGTGTGATTTGTATGTCGAGTCTTTTGTTTGGGTGTGAGTGTAACTTATAATTCAGATTCTTTATGGTCTTCTGCTTTGGGACAAACTACCAGAGTAACGATCACACCTTCCACCAGAGGTTCATCCTTCTCGGCAGCTTGTATTTAAACCCGTCGTGATCTATGTATGAAACATGTATTTTAAATAATAATGTAATCTCAGTCCGGTTCTGACGGAGGAGCCGATCGCCTCCAGTCAACAACCGGGACTTTTTGCCATAGAAGCCTGTGTATTTGTGATGATGGTTTGGATTTCTATGTGTTTCTACCTGGACCTCCAGTCAGCAGTGAGTGAAGCAGATGTTGGACCTTCATGATCTGTGGTTTGCTCCTGTTCTACCTCCTGATGTCCGCGTGTTGTCTCCCGTTTCTCATCTTTCTTTTCACCGTTTTAACTCCAATCCACTCGATCCGTCCTCGTCTCTGTCTCACGTCGACCATGTGCCTTACTACTGGACCTCATCCTTCGTTCGTGTGGAGGTTTTATGTGGTTGTAAAGCAGCGAAAGCCAGAAGCCGCCATCGTTTCTTCCCTCTTCTTGGCCTTTCTCTTTCCCCCTGTGCTCGGTGAACACCAGTGCAGATGAGCTTAACGTATCCTGACAGGACGACAGTAAACTAGCTGAGGGAGGAGGAGGGAAGAAGAAGAGGAGGAGGAGGAGGGAGGAAGCAGCTTGCGTCACTACTTCAGTGGGAGGGGCTTAGAGCTTGTTTTGCACAGACTCAGACCACCGACCAATCAGGAGAGAGATGTGCTCCTCCAACAACAACTTGTTTTTGCTCTGCACAGAAATAGTGTTCAGCAATAAAACCACTTCTCTGTTGTTTTTATTATTTTATTTTGTATTATATATATATATATAATCTATCAGAGAGGACTGTTATTTATACCTGAGAGTGTCAGTCGGGTCTGTAAAGCATAAGCTGTTTTATTATTATTATATAAATGTAACTGAAGGATGCGAGATGATGAATAATAATGTATTGTATTTTTTTGTGGAAGATTTTATAGATTTTATTCAATAATACAGTAAAAAAAATACACAAACTGCCTCGTGTGCGTCTTTATTCTTTACACCTCATTACATAACAGACCTGTTTGTGTGTTTAAAGACACAAACATCACGTCCAGATTACAATAAACTGAGGCAAATTATTACACATAATGTCTGCCACCCTCTCATAAACCGTGCCCTACTGCACACCTCCCATGCATACACAATGAGGTGTTAGTCAGTACACTACTGACTGCATGTGCTGCATGGATACTGGGGGTTTTTGCCCTGATTTTAACCTACGGCATTGGAGCTCCTTATACACCCTGGGAAGCCGAGCTCAGGGCAAAATCTCCCTCCCATCTGTTTTTTCCATAGGAGTCAAAAGGAAGACGAGGCTTCCCTCTGGTGGTACTGAAGAGCCGCTGTGAGCTGAAGGTGAGCATGACGGGGCAGATGTTCAATGTACATCCAGTGGTGTGAGTTGATGCTGTGGTCACTTCAGCTTCATCACAAACAAACATTCATAGAATAAAATATGTAAAGTATTCGTGTTTAACGTTCACCTCTCTGCTAATACATCAGTACAGGTATTCAGACCCTTTATGATGGAAAAATACTGCATTACAGAAAAGGACCTATTATTGAGTTGAGTGTTAAAAGTGGTCATCATTACATCATTGAGGGTATTTATGAGGTGCATCATGTTCTGTTTGTCTTGGTTTCATAGAAGCCCTTCTAGAGACTTGTGTTATAAACTAGCATTCACTATCAACAGTGTGACACAGACTGCATCTGTCCCGATCAAATACAACCATCAATCAAATATATCAATACAAATCTTAATCTTGAGAGTAAGCAGTAACTTGTGCTGTCTGATCAATTCAGTGGAGTAAAAACCTCTCACAAAATAGGAATAATCTAATTAAATGAAATGTCCAGAGTACAAGACATGCAATAAGTGTCCTTAGTCTCCTAGCTCCTAGCTCCTACCTCCTACCTCCTAGCTCTGCCAGCTCTACTTCAACAACAACAGAAAGCTTCCTACATGGCTGCCTGGGACTAAATCTACTCCATGGAGCCTACATTTCTCATCGTATGCATCTGTTCATTGTTGAACATTGCTGCATGAGGACATGAATAAGACTCAACGTACAGCCTACAGACATCGAGCTCAACCTTCTCCTGCAGCCGCTGTCTCTAGTTGGACTTCGATCACGATGAAGCCGCTAAACCAAAGAACAGATAAAACTCTCTTTTGCAGCATGTATTGAGTCTGTTTTCACTCCTGAGGAGACAGAAGCAGAGTTACGGTAGATGTTGCTGCTGAGAGGACAGGAGTTCAGGGAGAGGTCACACATGAGGAGGAGCAACACGTGAGCTGCTAATGCTGCCATTGAACACATGTGGAGGAGGCTTATCTCATCTCTTCATCTGTACATCAGTCACAGTGAAACTCAAGCTGTGGTATGAAACTGTATCAGTGTATGAACGTCTGCCTGCAGCCCAGCAGAGTGCTGCAGAGCGTGGGTTTAGTGTTTCATCAGTCTGCTGCTGACTCAGCACTCACAGAACAAACAAGCTCTGCTGCTGCAAAACAATGGGATGGACCGATTGGGCTTTGACGGATGGATAAATCTGAGTAAAAGAAACGTGTTTTTAATGTGTAGATGATGTGTGAGGTGGGAAGTAGGGCTGCATTTTGAGACTTTGTAGATTTGATCAGCACAAATCTAAACGTAAAGGTTTAGCTTGTCGTCATTCCTCCTGTTCACGCTGCTGTTACATCACACGTTGTGTTCCTAACGAGCTTATATGACGCTATATGTGTTGGACAAAGTGTGCCATAACTTCCTGAGTTAAATTGTTTTTATTGTGTTTCTGTGCTGAGCTGCAACAAAAAAGGGGACTTTGTCATAAAAAGACACATTTTGGAAGGTACTTCCTGAAACCTCGTTAACTTCTGATGAACTTAAACACACATTTGATACATTTTTGCACAGAATGAGGACCGTGGATTTGATCCCCCATCAGGAAGGGATCAGTATGAACTAGAGGAATGACTACAACTGTTTGAACGAGCTCCTGGTTATTGAGTTAAATCCAAACAAGCCATGTGTGTCTCTGTCCAGAGGAAATATCACACACATAAGCTCTGCTCTCTGTCATTCCTTTGGTTATGTATAAAGTTTGACTCTAGTTATGTTGCTAAACATGCAGCATGAGTTACAGTAATATTCTGACTAGTATCACTCCCACTTCTGATAAACAGCTGCTTACTTTACAAATGTATTGTTATTGTATTTTATACTGCAATTGTGTGTTTTTTCCAAATTAATTGCAATTTCTCCTTCAGATAAAGAGATTGAAAAATGTTTTTAAAGAGCCGCCAACTAGTTTCTTTGTTCTGGTTTTAGTGACGAGTTTTAGACTCTGCTGGTGTAAAACTGCACAAACGTCTGTATCAGTGTTTAAATCTGCTTCTATAAGCTATAAATAAATATAAAAAACTCCCATTAGTCTAATGGTCCATTACATTAAATTAAATGAAATTTTGCTTTACTTTACTTTACTTTATTTTATTTTATGGCCGCAACTAACAATTATTTTCATTATCGATTAATCTGCAGATTATTTTCTCGATTAATTAACCAATTGTTTGGTCTATAAAATGCCAGAAAATGGTGAATAAAGGCCAAGTTGATGTCTCCAAATAGCTCGTTTTGTCGAATCAACAGTCTAAATTACTGATGTAGTATCACATATGGAGTCAAAGTGTGAAGGATTTCAGTATTACGAATAGTATTAGTATGATTATTAGCACCTCTTGTGGTGAATAGAAGTGTCACGATAATAAGAATGTCACAATATAGTTACTTATGGAATGTATTCTATGTTTACAGGGTTACTGATAGAGGATATTACATGTTACAGTATATGGACACATTGAATGTATTAAGCCATAAAAGCGTAGTCACTGTAGGTATTAAACACTGTGGAGAATAAGTCTTAAAGGGTCAGATATCCTGAGTGAGGAGCAGAGGAGCCAGTGAGACCATATCAGGAGATGTAGAGGTGAGCTCATCAAAGGACAGGCCGAGCCCTGAAGAGAGGGTCGGCATTCGGCCGCGAGGCTGCTCCGAGGGAGTCGTGCCACAAAGTATCGATTAGGGGAGGAGCCAAGACGACCACAAGCCAATCACTGATTGGCTCAGACAATTGTTTTCAGCGTTTTGTGACAGTTCGAACACTTTCTGTCTTTTCAGCGATATATAAGTCTTTGTTTTAGAGAGCAGTACTCAGACCACATATGATCGCTTCTTTTCAGAACCTGCTTCAATGGAGACCTGTGAGAGCGGAAGTGTGTGATCTCTGTTCTCCAGAACATTACTATCGATAGTTCATTTACTTTGCATTTGTTATTAAATACTTGTTTTACTTTTAAACCGGATTCAGTAACTCTTTGGTGCGCCTGCGCAGTAAGTAGTACATAGAGAAGCAGCCCAGTCCTGC
>JAVDOI010000071.1:285012-290012 GCA_032191485.1 Leptoclinus maculatus | reverse complement strand
ATCAGTGATATTGGTGACAAGAGGTGCCTGCGAAGAACTAAAGGGATATTAAAACACAAAACCCACCCAGACACAAGCTGTGCATCCTGCTGCCGTCTGGACAGAGATACAGAAGAACCAGCAGACTGAAAAACAGCTTCTGTCCTGAATTCATCCACCAGTCTCCACATATATCCTGTTTTTATGTTTCTGTGTTTTGTTGTGTAGCAAAATGGGACGACATCTGCATTCTGTTGTTCAATGACAATAACATGACCTTTTGAGTACAGCCTTATTCACCATGTCGGGAAACTGAATAAATTGCACTTATTGTGCAGAGAATTGTCCCTCATGGTTTCTGTAAAATCAACTGTACGATTGAATATTGTAGAATCTAAAGGATCTAGCGATGTGTCGCATATTGACATAATGGAGACCTGTGTTTGTTTGTCAATGTGGAGCTGGACTTTGAATTGAAGTTGTACGGTGTGCAGATTGCCCTGAAGTCAACTTTAGTGAACAGGTATATCTATGTGTTCTGTGCTTGAATGTCCTAGAGTCTGAATTAAAATCAGCGTGACTCCAGCAGAGCATATTGATCATCACAGTCTCCTCCGTGGACATTCCATGGAGTAGAGATGTACCTAAGAACATACCGTGTGAAGTATGTGGTATGTGTGTGTGTCTATGTGTATCATGGGTCACAGTGTGCTTTGTGGAGCTGAACGCTCATCAGGTTTCTCTGGGAACTGAAGTGCACTCAGACTTCTCACAAGGTTGCACACCTTAGCCGGACATTTTCACAGCAGCTTAACAGCAACGAATCCATCGGCACTGCTTCAAAACAAGCAAAGAAGGTTCTTAAACTGTTACATCCAACATAGGAAACAGTTTTCTGGTTCATGATGTAAGTGCACATCAGACAGCAGCTGATGATCGATGTGTTCCTTACTGGTCTGACTGAGAGATGCTTTCCATACTTCCGTTAAATCTGAAGTGGAACACTGGGCTCACAGGATACAGGCCTCTGATTTGATGGCGTCAGAGTTAAACGATATCAACAGAATAAGCGGTGGAGGTATCCGTAGAGACAGAAACAACGGTTAAAGAGTTGTGGCTAATTGTAAACGATAAGCTGTGTGTGTCGTCCTCTTCGACTTTTGAAATCAATAACTTGTATCAGCGAGGCAGTGATTGTTATTTCTAATAGCTTGTTTCTGTACAGTGGATATGTCTAAGTGCTGACCTTCAGCTTTAAGGGTGTGTGAGGGTGTTCACATACTGGGAACCATTGTGGGAACCGTAGCCCTATCGAGCCTCTCAAAGGGCTACGAACTCTGTACGGTTCATTGTACACTGACTACAAGTCAAAGGATCTGATCAACGTGACTAAGTTGAACGTCACAGAAACATTTCTCCGCAGCACAGAGGAGCAGTTCCCAGCGCCGCTCCAGCTTTTTATAGAAACAATGAAAGTGTCTTTAATACGCGGCTGCAATGACCTTCATCTTCATGGGACAGTAAAGGCTTGATCATGAAATGGACGACAGACAAGGACACGTAAAGGGTGCAGAAAACATCAGTGTGACAGGTTTTACTCCTACTGTATGTGTCCTTATACATAACTAATATTGATTAGCATCTGTTGTACAGATATTAAATTGGCTTGTGATTGTGTGAATTTGTTTTTATGCAAAGAAAGTTGGTTCAATCTAAGCACAACACTTATAATGACTGCTTTCTTTTGCCATATTCTCAATGATTCATAACGAAATAGATAATAAACAGGACTTTTTAAAGGTCACTGAGTCATGTTACCTGAGAGCGAGAAACAACAGACCACAGAACAGAACAATCTGCCTCTTCGGACTCTAGTATCGATGTCCACGTTGTTCGGACTCGTGTCCTTTTGTCTTCTAGAATGCTCACGTAACATACTTTTTAATAAATGCTTCAGAAATGTAATTTAATACACAGATGATCAAAAAATGAACAAAAAAGCCTGAATATGGTAGAACGTCAGTCTAGTTAAAGAAAAGACTGCTGTGAATATTTCCCTCCAGCCAGAAATTGATTTAAGGTTTTTGAACTTGTGCCAAAACTAAATGCTGTGTCATGTTGTGTGCTCATAGCCAAGAAGAGGAAGAAGAAGAGGAAGAAGCAAAGAGATTATCTCATCAGTCTGGATTTGCTCTGACTTGAATGCAGATTCAGAAAAGGAACATTTATAAAATCACAAATGTAGAGTAGGAAAGGGAGATAATTAAATCAGTTCAACTGATGCGTGGTTCAATGTATAATAGGATCAAATGAGTAATTACTTCCTCACATTTAGATAATTGCTCATTTTGTTTTATCAGATTGAACTGCTGCATCACTGGAAGGTGAGCAGCAGATACCTGAGCACTAAGCTGCACTCGTGTTTCCATACGTGTTTTGTTGTTCCTTCTTATTTATGGAGCACATGCAAAGTAAAGTGTTGTAGAGGAAGAAACACAAACACATAACACGAGCCACTTGATACCTGCGCTGCCTGTCACACCATTATGCTGCTTTGCATTGTGGTATTGATCTGAGTGCTCGTCTCAACTAATGCACCGCTAGCTTCACTCTCAGGCCCAAAGATCACTTAGCACCGACGATCACACACAAGAGCAGACGTTCTGAGTGCAGCGGCCATTTGTCCACATTTGTGGGATATGGGCCAGAAGCCAGGTAAAAACGCCCGATAGATTCTTCTATTAAAGATGCTGACGGACGGGATGTGTGCAAAGATGTCATCCTGCAAACCAGCACCTGGCTACATATAGTAGTATGTACAACAGTAACCTCCTCCTGAGGGACTTACAGACGGTGGTTTTGGTCAGCAGCCATGTCTTAATTGATCAGTTTTCAAAAAGCTCTTAACCTGAGTCTTCTCCTTCACCTCCATCACGATGTCACTGATGCATTGGCTGAATCACTTGAAGTCACGTGTGTGTTTCAGGGAAAGACCTAATGAGTGTGTTGTTTCAGGATTTCAGGGCAAGCCCGCCTCTAAAGGAATAATCCACCATATATATAAATATTAGTGCTGGGCAACGATTACAATTTTTAATCTCGATTAATCTCATTGTTATGGCAAAGTTCAATAATGAATTCAAAAGTAGTGTATTGCTCACTTTTATTTTAAAGTACTGCTATATGAACAACAGGTCAATAACATTTGGTTTGTAAACACTTTAAACACATCCGGTTCTTGTTAACAGCAGTATTCCCTTTACACAGTAGAGTTCTATCTCTTCACTATCTGTGCTCAGTGTGCTGACTGGATGTGAAACGTTCCACTGCTGTGAACATGAACACAATGTTTCAGCACGTTTCATCTCAATGTGTGTCTTGTGTCTTCATGACAGTCAGAGCAGGTGAATGCAGCTCTACTGTTCATCAATATAATGCTGTAACTCAGAGGTGATGATGGTTACCCAGCGATCACAGAATAAAGACACTTTACGCACAATTTAGCTGTATTTTCCCTTTAACTCACGAGATGCAGGCAGCATGTTTTATACTTAATGTGAATATAATTCATACTTTGTTGGCATCTTATTCTGAAAACCGGATGTTCGTCTGAAGAAACCGGATGTTGTCTCACGTTAATCTTTCGGCTAACTTTCTTAGTTCATTCTCGAGGCTCATACGTGACGTCATTCATTGATCCTAAAGGTGCGTTCACACCAAACGCGACGCGAACGCACCTTGAGAACGTTCCTCAGACCGACATCTTCCACAATACTAACCGGCTGCAGTTTGTCTCCACTTCTCTGTAGCATCTGTTAGCTTGTCTTGCTTTAGTTTATCTCTACTTCTCTGTAGCATCTGTTAGCTTGTCTTGCTTTAGTTTATCTCTACTTCTCTGTAGCATCTGTTAGCTTGTGTTGCTTTAGTTTATCTCTACTTCTCTGTAGCATCTGTTAGCTTGTGTTGCTTTAGTTTATCTCTACTTCTCTGTAGCATCTGCTAGCTTGTGTTGCTTTAGTTTATCTCTACTTCTCTGTAGCATATGTTAGCTTGTCTTTAGTTTATCTCTACTTCTCTGTAGCATCTGTTAGCTTGTGTTGCTTTAGTTTATCTCTACTTCTCTGTAGCATCTGCTAGCTTGTCTTTAGTTTATCTCTACTTCTCTGTAGCATCTGTTAGCTTGTGTTGCTTTAGTTTATCTCTACTTCTCCCACACGCTGCATCAACGTAGTCTGAAGACTTCCTCCACCGCTGCCAGTGAGCAACGCACTTTCAAAATAAAAAATAAATAAAAAGAATGCGTTAACGCGCGATAACATAATTGTCGGCGTTAATTAATTAACGCGTTAACGTCTTTTCAAATTAAACTACGAAAAAATGTAATAAAATTCGTAGAAACAAATGTTTCAAACGACTTGAAACCAAAATTTATTTTAGTTTTCCATCACGTAAGTCAAGCCACAAGTCTTGAGTCTGAAACCAGTTAATGTTTAGAAAAATTACTTAAAAGGTAAATCATAGGAAGACGCAGAAATGTTCAGAGAAGCAGTTGTAAGAACTAATTTATGAACTAATTTAGGGCTAACTAACTAATAACTTCATTACTGATTAATCTTTTCATTATTTATCCATTAACTGGTGAATTCTTTAGTCTATAAATGCCTAAGATATTTTTAAAATGCTGTTAATAGCTGGAGAAAAGCAGTGAGCAGATAAAGCAGATTTAAATTTAAATTAAATTAAAAAATTTTTCTGTTGAACAGATTAATTGATCGATTTATCATTTCAGCACTGCATGAATCAATAATTTATTCCAATATCTAATCACAAGATAACAATGTAAGACGGACTAAAGCTGCTTTTTTAACTCATAACTTCAGCAGTATCTTTGCTCCCAGGTTTAATTTTTCCTTATTCCTACATTAGCATCTATAATTCAACAACTAACTCGGCTCTATTTATAGATTCAACTGGTATTTTA
Source organism: Leptoclinus maculatus (assembly GCA_032191485.1). NCBI lineage: Eukaryota > Metazoa > Chordata > Actinopteri > Perciformes > Stichaeidae > Leptoclinus > Leptoclinus maculatus. The sequence continues at coordinate 285,052 of JAVDOI010000071.1, read as the reverse complement.
CATGTGGCCACTGTGCAAACTGGATGCCTCATAGTGTTAC
>JAVDOI010000071.1:277512-280012 GCA_032191485.1 Leptoclinus maculatus | reverse complement strand
TATGAGTCTGTATTGAGTCTGTATGAGCTGTAATGTGTCTGTATTGGTCTGTATGAGTCTGGATGAGCTGTATGAGTCTTATGGCTGTATGAGTTGTATGAGTCTGGTATGAGTCTGTTGAGCTGTATGAGTTGTAGAGTCTAGTATGAGTCTGGATGAGCTGTATGAGTCTGTATGGCTGTATGAGTCTGTATGAGTCTGTATGAGTCTGTATGAGCTGTATGAGTCTGTATGAGTCTGTATGAGTCCTGTATGTGCTGTATGAGCTGTATGAGCTGTAATGAGCTGTATGAGTCTGGTATGAGCTGTAATGGAGTCTGTAAGAAGCTGTATGAGCTGTATGAGTCCTGTATGTAGTCTGTATGAGCTGTATGAGTCGTATGCATGCTGTATGAGTCTGTATGAGTCTTATGAGCTGTATGAGTCTGTATGTGTCTGGTATGAGTCGTATGAGCTGTATGAGTCTGTATGAGTTGCTGTATGAGCTGTATGAGTCTGTATGAGGTCTGTATGATGTCCTGGATTGAATGTCCTGTATGAGTCTGTATGAGCTGGATGAGTTTAGCTCGGGGAGCCTTCCAGGGTCGTTTTTCAACAGGAAAAACACAAACTGGAGCAGAAGGTGATGACGTAAGAGATGAGCTGAGGACGAGCAACTCACACATGTGCAGTCAGGTTTTTATAGTCAAGCGTGAATCTACAAAGTGGATTTTGTGTTTATGAGATCCTTTTGATTTGATGCCCAGCATATGAGAGGTTCGCTGACTCAACGCATTGTGTCCGGACGAATGAGTTTTTAAGTGTTTCGTATTGTTGGCTGTCGCGCTATTTTAAAGGCCTCATTTTCTTCGTCACATCAGCAAACTGAGGGAGCGAGCCACGAGCCACACCCTCATCCAGAGCTGCAGTTGCACCCAATATGAATTCATGCAGGATCTGCAGCACAAGACCTTCAGCATCGAATGCTTGTGCTTAAATATCTGCAGATATCACCAACAGACAAATTAGGACACATCAGGCAGCGGCGTTACGATATAATATTCACTAAAATGCTAATCTACGATTAGTCCAAACAAGTAAATACTTTTACTATGGTGAGGAGTTTTATCAGGCCATCTGCAGCTCCCACAATGACAAATATTTGAGGAAGGAGTTTTCTACATGGCGGTGCCGTAGCTGTGTTCAGACACTGGACATCCGCCTGAATGAAGTGGTGAATAATATATATATAATATCTCATCCAGCCATGCCGGAGGCAGAGCCTTGAATCCTTCAACAAAGCTCCTGCACACATGAACCCAATGAGACCGAAGCCCCCCGTTCACGCTGGACTACAGGTTACCATGGGGACCTACCGCTCATTCCTAACAGCCTGCGTAACGGGTCCTTCTTTGGGCCTTCTGGTCTTCTGGTCCCTTGCCTTCTGGCTCCTGTCCTCTTGGCCTTATCTGGTCTCTTTGGCTCTGGTTTGGTTTGGTTTCCGGAGGCTCATCTCGAAACAATCTCTGGTGCACGAAGGTCTTTGTGAAGATTATATAAACATTAAAAGACTTATATAATACGATAATAATTCATAATATTAGAAATATTCCTACATGGTACAATAGTTTTAATGTCCAGTACATTTGAGGTAAAATACAGATTTTGCTTCTCATGCAACACGTGGCGGGCATGGATAGGACCTCAGAGAGGTTTAGCTCGATGCTAACACCAGCTTGCTAAATGCTTCACATTGACAATGATACAAGGATTGGTGTTTATGAATGGTTTTTTTAATGTTTATGTTGATGTGAAAAGGCTCATATAAGTTCATCCACCAGATTCCATTAACGTCTGATTCATTACCTTCCATTCTAGTGAATCAAAGTCTTTAGAGTCTTTATCATGATTCTCATTGATCAGGTAAAGCTTTAAAACAATACGAGGTGTTAGGATGACGGTAGTTTTACTCAGTTTGTATTATAACGTAACACTGTTGGATTGTTTAACATGTTCTTCCCCTTTTTAGTGGGAGTGTGTTATTCATGACAGGGATTCATGTAAATTCAAGGTTATTTATGTTATTTTAAGCTGTGTGTGGACTTGATTTTCACTTCATTTTGGAGTGACTGCAACCTGAAAAGTTGTCCCGCCTCCTTTGTCCATCTGAGACTGAACTATCACTTTATCCACTTTGTCAGTCCACACTCACGCCAGGAATGTTTTAAAGGACAGTTTGGGAAGCCGTGTTGTGACACCAGGGAGTTAAACAACAGCAGAAGGCAGGTCGTTGAGTTCTTCCGAATTCCCCACACACATGGGCTCTGAACACGAGGACATGGTTTCTGTGTTACCTGTGTGAAAACCAGGAGGACGGAGGAATGGTGCTCGGGTTGTTATATGACCGCGGTGCCGTTCAGGTTCACTGACATGAATCCACGGTTCTGTCACATCGATGTTCTCTCATGTTATTTTCAAGATCCTACGATGACAGTGCAGTCGTTGTTTCAGGCATCATATA
>JAVDOI010000071.1:97500-277312 GCA_032191485.1 Leptoclinus maculatus | reverse complement strand
GCTGCTGACCTGGAATAATACTGCGTCTCTGCGTTTGGATGTCGTGGCAATGAAGGCAGATTAAGATAAGAATTTCAGAGCTGTGATGAAACTCGCTGTACATTTGCAGCAGATTCATAGATAGAAAGCATGCACTTCTGCAGTCTCATGTTCATGTAATCCATGCAGAACATCTGATTCTTCTCCCTTCCTTCACTCACATCTTATTACCATTTGGATGCAAACACACAGTCCTCCAGTGAAAGGAGCTTGTCTGCCTGCAGAAACGAGCAGCATCCGAATCCAGGAGCACAAATAATGAGCTGTATGAGTCTGTATGAGTCTGTATGAGTCTGTATGAGTCTGTATGAGTCTGTATGAGTCTGTATGAGTCTGTATGAGCTGTATGAGTCTGTATGAGTCTGTATGAGTCTGTATGAGTCTGTATGAGCTGTATGAGCTGTATGAGTCTGTATGAGTCTGTATGAGTCTGGTATGAGCTGTATGAGTCTGTATGAGCTGTATGAGCTGTATGAGCTGTATGAGTCTGTATGAGCTGTATGAGTCTGTATGAGCTGTATGAGCTGTATGAGTCTGTATGAGCTGTATGAGTCTGTATGAGTCTGTATGAGTCTGTATGAGCTGTATGAGTCTGTATGAGCTGTATGAGTCTGTATGAGTCTGTATGAGCTGTATGAGCTGTATGAGTCTGTATGAGTCTGTATGAGCTGTATGAGTCTGTATGAGTCTGTATGAGTCTGTATGAGCTGTATGAGTCTGTATGAGTCTGTATGAGCTGTATGAGTCTGTATGAGTCTGTATGAGCTGTATGAGTCTGTATGAGCTGTATGAGTCTGTATGAGTCTGTATGAGCTGTATGAGTCTGTATGAGTCTGTATGAGTCTGTATGAGTCTGTATGAGTCTGTATGAGCTGTATGAGTCTGTATGAGCTGTATGAGTCTGTATGAGTCTGTATGAGTCTGTATGAAGCTGTATGAGTCTGTATGAGTCTGTATGAGTCTGTATGAGTCTGTATGAGTCTGTATGAGCTGTATGAGCTGTATGAGCTGTATGAGTCTGTATGAGTCTGTATGAGTCTGTATGAGCTGTATGAGCTGTATGAGTCTGTATGAGTCTGTATGAGTCTGTATGAGTCTGTATGAGCTGTATGAGTCTGTATGAGTCTGTATGAGCTGTATGAGTCTGTATGAGTCTGTATGAGCTGTATGAGTCTGTATGAGCTGTATGAGTCTGTATGAGTCTGTATGAGCTGTATGAGTCTGTATGAGTCTGTATGAGTCTGGATGAGTCTGTATGAGTCTGTATGAGCTGTATGAGTCTGTATGAGTCTGTATGAGTCTGTATGAGCTGTATGAGTCTGTATGAGCTGTATGAGTCTGTATGAGCTGTATGAGCTGTATGAGTCTGTATGAGCTGTATGAGTCTGTATGAGCTGTATGAGTCTGTATGAGTCTGTATGAGTCTGTATGAGCTGTATGAGTCTGTATGAGTCTGTATGAGCTGTATGAGTCTGTATGAGTCTGTATGAGCTGTATGAGCTGTATGAGTCTGTATGAGTCTGGATGAGTCTGTATGAGCTGTATGAGTCTGTATGAGTCTGTATGAGTCTGTATGAGCTGTATGAGTCTGTATGAGCTGTATGAGTCTGTATGAGCTGTATGAGTCTGTATGAGTCTGTATGAGCTGTATGAGTCTGTATGAGTCTGTATGAGTCTGTATGAGTCTGTATGAGCTGTATGAGTCTGTATGAGTCTGTATGAGCTGTATGAGCTGTATGAGTCTGTATGAGTCTGGATGAGTCTGTATGAGCTGTATGAGTCTGTATGAGTCTGGATGAGTCTGTATGAGTCTGTATGAGTCTGTATGAGCTGTATGAGTCTGTATGAGTCTGTATGAGCTGTATGAGCTGTATGAGTCTGTATGAGTCTGGATGAGTCTGTATGAGCTGTATGAGTCTGTATGAGTCTGGATGAGTCTGTATGAGTCTGTATGAGTCTGTATGAGCTGTATGAGTCTGTATGAGTCTGTATGAGTCTGGATGAGCTGTATGAGTCTGTATGAGCTGTATGAGTCTGTATGAGTCTGTATGAGTCTGTATGAGCTGTATGAGTCTGTATGAGTCTGTATGAGTCTGGATGAGCTGTATGAGTCTGTATGAGCTGTATGAGTCTGTATGAGTCTGTATGAGTCTGTATGAGCTGTATGAGTCTGTATGAGTCTGTATGAGTCTGTATGAGCTGTATGAGTCTGTATGAGTCTGTATGAGCTGTATGAGTCTGTATGAGCTGTATGAGTCTGTATGAGCTGTATGAGCTGTATGAGTCTGTATGAGTCTGTATGAGCTGTATGAGTCTGTATGAGCTGTATGAGTCTGTATGAGTCTGTATGAGCTGTATGAGTCTGTATGAGTCTGTATGAGTCTGTATGAGCTGTATGAGTCTGTATGAGTCTGTATGAGCTGTATGAGTCTGTATGAGTCTGTATGAGTCTGGATGAGTCTGTATGAGTCTGTATGAGCTGGATGAGTTTAGCTCCGGGGAGCCTTCCAGGTGTTTTTCAACAGGAAACACAAACTGGAGCAGAAGGTGATGACGTAAGAGATGAGCTGAGGACGAGCAACTCACACAGTGCAGTCAGGTTTTTATAGTCAAGCGTGAATCTACAAAGTGGATTTTGTGTTTATGAGATCTTGTGATTTGATGCCAGCATATGAGAGGTTCGCTGTCTCAGCATTGTGTCCGGACGAATGAGTTTAAGTGTTCAATTGTTGGCGGTCGCGCTATTTTAAAGGCCTCATTCTTCGTCACATCAGCACTGAGGAGCGAGCCACGAGCCACACCCTCATCCAGAGCTGCAGTTGCACCCAAATATGAATCATGCAGGATCTGCAGCACAAGACTTCAGCATCGAATGCTTGTGCTTAAATATCTGCAGAATATCACCAACAGACAAATTAGACACATCAGGCAGCGGCGTTACGATATAATATTCACTAAATCTAATCTACGATTAGTCAAACAAGTAAATACTTTTACTATGTGAGAGTTGTTATCAGGCCCTCTGCAGCACCCACATGACAAATATTTGAGGAAGGAGTTTTCTACATGTGCGGTGCCAGTAGCTGTGTTCAGAACACTGGACATCCGCCTGAATGAAGTGGTGAATAATATATATATAATATCTCATCCAGCCATGCCGAGCAGAGCCTGAATCCTCAACAAAGCTCCTGCACACATGAACCCAATGAGACCGAAGCCCCGTTCACGCTGGACTACAGGTTCCTGGGGACCTCCGCTCATTCCTAACAGCTGCGTAACGGGTCCTCTTTGGCCTTCTGGTCTTCTGGTCCTCTTTGGCCTTCTGGTCTTCTGGTCCTCTTTGGCCTTCTGGTCTTCTGGTTTGGTTTTCGGAGGCTCATCTCGCAAACAATCTCTGGAGCACGAAGTCTTTGTGAAGATTATATAAACATAAAAAGACTTATATAATACGATAATATTCATAATATTAGATATATTCCTACATGGTACAATAGTTTTAATGTCAGTACATTTGAGTAAAATACAGATGTTGCTTCTCATGAAACACGTGGCGGCCATGATAGGAGCTCAGAGAGGTTAGCTCGATGCTAACACCAGCTTGCTAACATGCTCACATTGACAATGATACAAGGATTTGAGTGTTTTATGAATGTTTTTTAATGGTTATGTTGATGTGAAAAGGCTCATTAAGTTTCACCAGATTCCATTAAACGTCTGATTCATTACCTTCAATTCTAGTGAATTCAAAGTCTTAAGAGTCTTTTCATGATTCTAATTGATCAGGTAAAGCTTTAAACAATACGAGGTGTTAGGATGACGGTAGTTTTATAGTTTGTATTATAAAGTAACACTGTTGGATTGTTTAACATGTTCTTCCCCTTTAAGTGGGAGTGGTGTTAATTCATGACAGATTCATGTAAATTCAAGGTTATTTATGTTATTTTAAGCTGTGTGTGGACTTGATTCACTTCATTTGGGAGTGACTGCAACCTGAAAGTGTCCCGCCTCCTTTGTCCATCTGAGACTGAACTAATCACTTTAACCACTTTGTCAGTCACACTCACGCCAGGAATGTTTAAAGACAGTTTGGAAGCCGTGTTGTGAACACCAGGAGTTAAACAAACAGCAGAAGCAGGTCGGTGAGTTCTTCGATTCCACACACTGGGCTCTGAACACGACATGGTTTCTGTGTACCTGTGTGAAACAGGAGGAGGAGGATGGTGCTCGGTTGTTATATGACCGCGGTGCGTTCAGGTTCACAGAGTGAATCCACGGTTCTGTCACATCGATGTTCTCTCATGTTATTTCTGATCCTACGATGACAGTGCAGGTTGTGTTTCAGGCTCATTGTCAGTATCACAGCTATAATGTCATTTGATAGAACTTGAACTTTCTGTGATTATCAGACGTTGAGACAGTCGGAGGCTCTTCTGTTATCTTCTAATGCACTTACACAGCAGCCAGAGCCTCACATGACACACGTTAAAGCAAAGCCACGGGACTGCAATATGTTCAATACTGATGTGTTTAATGTAATATATATATATATATATACATATATAATATAATACACATATTTTCAAGGTTTCTAAATAAATATTAAACCAAAAGAAATCATAATTTTTGCCACTTACTTGCCAAAGCAAAGTTTGTTTCCAAATGACGAAACATAAAGTTTAGTCTTTATTTGTGGGAACATAAAATATACTTAAAAACCTCTCAAAAGGCTGATTACATCACAAATATGCTATTTTCTAGTAAATCTCTTCCACAGAAGATGTAACCTTCACTCGCAGGCTTCCAGCATCACTTAGTGTGAAAACACAAGACTTCAACCACGTACTTTGAGTTTTAACTTCATGTTTTTAAAGAGTTGAATCCTTTTCATCTGGCATCGCAGTCGATACGATGTTGATGCAAACTTCATACGTTTTGACATTTTCCTTTAATTTCTTGATTTAAATTGTTGACTTCAGTGCTCCAGTGAGACGTACAAGGACAGCAGAGCAAACACACGTATCTGTAATGGAGACGATGTAATTCTCCGTGTGGAATCAGAGCTCCGGAGCTCTCGGAGTCCAAACGCATTTATTCAAACTAATTCCTACATAACATCCGCTGATTAATGGCCTCTGGATGATATGAATTTATTAGCCAATGAGGAGCTAAAACCACAGAAAATGTGGAGGACAGAGCAACGCTGTTCCTCCACATTCCATCCTTTATGTTTTATTACTTTTTTTATCCCGAACATTTGAGCCACTAACAGACGTCATCGTCCTGATACAGTCTCACATTAAAACAGCCCGATTGTGTCGTTTGAATGGATTCAAATCAAAGAGAGGTTAAGTATCAGTAATAATCATAATCTGACCATATGACCATATTCAGAGTCAGACTCTGAGTCAGACTCTGAGCTGGGAGTCTTCTCTGTGGATCGATACAGCGGATCACTTAACAGAGGGTTCCTGGGGGGATTATTTCCAGGAAGAACTGTAAATAGTCTCCTCCTCGGCTCCAGTGTCTCTCTGAGCCTCAAAGTCTCGGTTTACCGTGAGAAACAATGAGAAATACAAATGAAAGCTTCACTTCTGATTCTGTGCTTTTACATTTGAATTCATTCATTCATGCAACAAAACTCTGCTTTCATAATATTATTATTATTATTATTATTATTATGAAGCAGGTCATTACACACTACATATCTTTGAATGAAGCTCTACTATTTACTACAATACTCCTATAATAAGCAGTTATTGTGGTTTTGATGTTTTTCTGTGTTTCTCTGTGTTTCCCTGTGAACAGCTGGTCGGAGGCTGAGAGCACCAGAGCCGGGCACAGAGGACGATTCAGTGAGTTTATTTCTTCATCAGTACAAACAGTATGTTCAAACTAGAAGAAAACATGCAGTTATAAACTTATATTCACAAGGAATGTCTGTTGATTCAATGTGTGACACATTGAGTAACACACCTTACTGTTCTTCAGCTCCCTGATCCAAAGGCTCTGCTTCAAAACTATGCTCGTTGATAAGATGAATTTACTGATATGATGTGAATAGAAGTTGACTTCCGTATTTGCTATTGAAATATATTAGCTGAACTCTATGTATTACTTGTGTGTTTAAACCATCTGAAACCAACAATACTAATGTATGGAGGGCCAAAGATTAAAGTCACGTTAATATCATTTAGTATGAAGCATACCAACATGTAACCTGTTAGCACGTTAGCATTCATCTCAAAGTACGGCTGAGACTAACAGGATTAGTTTAGTCATTGGGACTCATCCTCTGGGGAACATTCATATTCGTACCAAATTATATGAGAATGAATTCAATTATGTTGGAGGTGTTTTGCACTGGTGTTGGACTGACAGAGCAGCCAACACACTAATGTGACAGTTATGAGATGCGATAGAGCCAAACACCGCGGCAGCAGTGAGGTGTTATCACACCTTTCTATCACACCTTTGGGGTTCAAGCTGCCGGCACAGCGACGTGAGTTTTACCATTAAAGCAGTTTTTAATAAGGTAGCTGAAGAAGAGGAGATGCTGTTCAGACTCCAGATAACTGAATATGATCATTTATCGTCTTTCATTGGAATCGTACTGAAATCATATATCGAGATATCGTGACACACAATTTGATAATTACATACGAACTTTAATTTGACATAAAATCGAATGCAAAATAGTTTCAGGGAAAAATCATTTGAAGATTGCGGTTTTGTTTAAACATCACACTTTACTACTAATGGGATTAACCAGCAGTGTATATATGGAAATATTTCTTTATTTTATGCTTTATAATTTCACTCAAAACTGTTTTCATTCAGGCAAGTATTTAATTCACACAGAATTATACAAAAATAGGCTTTACCGTGTGGTTTTGTCATGTCAACTACTTATTTATTGAAGAAAACATGCTACATCTTGATATATATCGTTATCGAGATGTGAAATGACTTCAAACGAGATCGTAGATTTTGGCCATATCGCCCAGCTGTAGTTTAGAAGAACGTCTCACTGAAGATGTCTCCAATATCATGATTTCTGCTTGAAACTATACAACCGTTTTGTGAATAGACCATGTGACTGTTCTCTGTGCTGACTGACCTGATGTCCACGCAGACATGTGACGAGCCGTCTCAGTTCACAGAGAGACCGAGGCCTCAAGGATCGTCCCCCGTCCAGGAGTATCCTGAAACCGAAAAATACACCGACAGTGACAAAGAGGTACGCAGCGCCTACACACCACCACAGACACAACGAACAGGCTACAGTGACAAAGAGGTACGCAGCGCCTACACACCACCACAGACACAACGAACAGACTACAGTGACAAAGAGGTACGCAGCGCCTACACACCACCACAGACACAACGAACAGACTACAGTGACAAAGAGGTACGCAGCGCCTACACACCACCACAGACACAACGAACAGACTACAGTGACAAAGAGGTACGCAGCGCCTACACACCACCACAGACACAACGAACAGACTGACAGTGACAAAGAGGTACGCAGCGCCTACACACCACCACAGACACAACGAACAGACTACAGTGACAAAGAGGTACGCAGCGCCTACACACCACCACAGACACAACGAACAGGCTGACAGTGACAAAGAGGTACGCAGCGCCTACACACCACCACAGACACAACGAACAGACTGACAGTGACAAAGAGGTACGCAGCGCCTACACACCACCACAGACACAACGAACAGACTGACAGTGACAAAGAGGTACGCAGCGCCTACACACCACCACAGACACAACGAACAGACTGACAGTGACAAAGAGGTACGCAGCGCCTACACACCACCACAGACACAACGAACAGACTGACAGTGACAAAGAGGTACGCAGCGCCTACACACCACCACAGACACAACGAACAGGCTGACAGTGACAAAGAGGTACGCAGCGCCTACACACCACCACAGACACAACGAACAGACTGACAGTGACAAAGAGGTACGCAGCGCCTACACACCACCACAGACACAACGAACAGACTGACAGTGACAAAGAGGTACGCAGCGCCTACACACCACCACAGACACAACGAACAGACTACAGTGACAAAGAGGTACGCAGCGCCTACACACCACCACAGACACAACGAACAGGCTACAGTGACAAAGAGGTACGCAGCGCCTACACACCACCACAGACACAACGAACAGACTGACAGTGACAAAGAGGTACGCAGCGCCTACACACCACCACAGACACAACGAACAGACCGACAGTGACAAAGAGGTACGCAGCGCCTACACACCACCACAGACACAACGAACAGACTACAGTGACAAAGAGGTACGCAGCGCCTACACACCACCACAGACACAACGAACAGGCTACAGTGACAAAGAGGTACGCAGCGCCTACACACCACCACAGACACAACGAACAGACTGACAGTGACAAAGAGGTACGCAGCGCCTACACACCACCACAGACACAACGAACAGACCGACAGTGACAAAGAGGTACGCAGCGCCTACACACCACCACAGACACAACGAACAGGCTACAGTGACAAAGAGGTACGCAGCGCCTACACACCACCACAGACACAACGAACAGACTACAGTGACAAAGAGGTACGCAGCGCCTACACACCACCACAGACACAACGAACAGACTACAGTGACAAAGAGGTACGCAGCGCCTACACACCACCACAGACACAACGAACAGGCTACAGTGACAAAGAGGTACGCAGCGCCTACACACCACCACAGACACAACGAACAGACTACAGTGACAAAGAGGTACGCAGCGCCTACACACCACCACAGACACAACGAACAGACTACAGTGACAAAGAGGTACGCAGCGCCTACACACCACCACAGACACAACGAACAGACTGACAGTGACAAAGAGGTACGCAGCGCCTACACACCACCACAGACACAACGAACAGGCTGACAGTGACAAAGAGGTACGCAGCGCCTAAACACCACCACAGACACAACGAACAGACTGACAGTGACAAAGAGGTACGCAGCGCCTACACACCACCACAGACACAACGAACAGACTGACAGTGACAAAGAGGTACGCAGCGCCTACACACCACCACAGACACAACGAACAGACTGACAGTGACAAAGAGGTACGCAGCGCCTACACACCACCACAGACACAACGAACAGACTGACAGTGACAAAGAGGTACGCAGCGCCTACACACCACCACAGACACAACGAACAGACTGACAGTGACAAAGAGGTACGCAGCGCCTACACACCACCACAGACACAACGAACAGGCTGACAGTGACAAAGAGGTACGCAGCGCCTACACACCACCACAGACACAACGAACAGACTGACAGTGACAAAGAGGTACGCAGCGCCTACACACCACCACAGACACAACGAACAGACTGACAGTGACAAAGAGGTACGCAGCGCCTACACACCACCACAGACACAACGAACAGACTACAGTGACAAAGAGGTACGCAGCGCCTACACACCACCACAGACACAACGAACAGGCTACAGTGACAAAGAGGTACGCAGCGCCTACACACCACCACAGACACAACGAACAGACTGACAGTGACAAAGAGGTACGCAGCGCCTACACACCACCACAGACACAACGAACAGACCGACAGTGACAAAGAGGTACGCAGCGCCTACACACCACCACAGACACAACGAACAGACTACAGTGACAAAGAGGTACGCAGCGCCTACACACCACCACAGACACAACGAACAGGCTACAGTGACAAAGAGGTACGCAGCGCCTACACACCACCACAGACACAACGAACAGACTGACAGTGACAAAGAGGTACGCAGCGCCTACACACCACCACAGACACAACGAACAGACCGACAGTGACAAAGAGGTACGCAGCGCCTACACACCACCACAGACACAACGAACAGGCTACAGTGACAAAGAGGTACGCAGCGCCTACACACCACCACAGACACAACGAACAGACCGACAGTGACAAAGAGGTACGCAGCGCCTACACACCACCACAGACACAACGAACAGGCTGACAGTGACAAAGAGGTACGCAGCGCCTACACACCACCACAGACACAACGAACAGACTACAGTGACAAAGAGGTACGCAGCGCCTACACACCACCACAGACACAACGAACAGACTACAGTGACAAAGAGGTACGCAGCGCCTACACACCACCACAGACACAACGAACAGACTACAGTGACAAAGAGGTACGCAGCGCCTACACACCACCACAGACACAACGAACAGACTGACAGTGACAAAGAGGTACGCAGCGCCTACACACCACCACAGACACAACGAACAGACCGACAGTGACAAAGAGGTACGCAGCGCCTACACACCACCACAGACACAACGAACAGACTACAGTGACAAAGAGGTACGCAGCGCCTACACACCACCACAGACACAACGAACAGGCTACAGTGACAAAGAGGTACGCAGCGCCTACACACCACCACAGACACAACGAACAGACCGACAGTGACAAAGAGGTACGCAGCGCCTACACACCACCACAGACACAACGAACAGACTACAGTGACAAAGAGGTACGCAGCGCCTACACACCACCACAGACACAACGAACAGACTACAGTGACAAAGAGGTACGCAGCGCCTACACACCACCACAGACACAACGAACAGACTGACAGTGACAAAGAGGTACGCAGCGCCTACACACCACCACAGACACAATGAACAGACTGACAGTGACAAAGAGGTACGCAGCGCCTACACACCACCACAGACACAACGAACAGACTACAGTGACAAAGAGGTACGCAGCGCCTACACACCACCACAGACACAACGAACAGACTACAGTGACAAAGAGGTACGCAGCGCCTACACACCACCACAGACACAATGAACAGACTGACAGGGAGAACGCAGGTCAAGACAATCAATCAGATCACCTGTTGACATTTAAATAACCTGAATGTTCTGTTCACATACAAACATCAGCATCCATCATTGGGTTTAAACCTTGAGCCTATAACATGGTTACTGGAACAGGTAGTAAACACACTCATTCAACTGTCTGTTCTGTTTAGGCCGACAAATGAAGTTAGAAAAATAAGCTTGTGACCAAGAGAAGCACGTCTGTGTATTTGGCTCATTTATGCTCACAGGGAGCTGTTCGTGTCTTTAATGAGTAATAACTAGTGATATTGAAGAAGACTGTCATTGTACTGCATTAGTGTCTGCTCCACACACACATTCTGCTATTAATCAAGAATAATGGGAATTAAATAAAAGTTAGTAGACGTTTCACATTGTATTCTTGAATGACCCCTAAGTGTGTTTAATTAGATGTTCTATTAGTTGCTTTGTTACCCACTGGAGTCAATTACATCACACATCACATCCCTGTGTAGTCTGAATCACAATGTGTACACATGGAGGTGTTAAGCCCCAGTTCCACCGAAAGCCGGACCTACTACGGATGTCCCCGGAGACACTACGGATCAGATCCGGGGTCATCCGGGGTCATCCGGGAGTGAAACCGTAGTCAGTCCGGGACGTTCCGTGATGAACCGTAGTAAAACCGTGGCCATCCGCGGCGTATCCGGGAAGACGAGCGGCTCGTCGGACGTACAACTAACATCCGGGGTGATCCGGGGACACCCGGGAATGGAGAGGGGGGCGGCGTTGATCGTAGCGCATCCGGGAAGAAACGTAGAAGGACCGGGATGAACCGTAGTAAGACCGGGATGAACCGTAGCATAGCCGTGTTAATCCGGGATGAAACGGGAGCTAGTTGACACCCGGAGCACCCCGGATGGGTTTAATTCTCGGCGTGTTGTTGTCGTCTGAGGAAGATTCTTCTTCTCTTCTTTTCTTTTCTTCTTCTGCTGCTGCAGCAGCAGCTTTCTTCTTTGCAGCAGTCATCGCCTTCTTCTTGGGTTTAATTTTCGGCATGTTGTCCTTTCAAATATTTTCGGAAGAGTGATTTTGTCTCTGAAAATCAGAACTATTTATACCCTGAGGCTTCATCCGGGACGCATCCGGGCCGTGTCCGCGGCGTATCCGTAGTTGAACCGTGGTCAAACCGTGCTCATCCGTGGTCAAACCGTGGCCATCCGGGATGAACCAGGCTTGAACAGGGGTGATCCGTGGCGGAACCATAGTAGAACCGTAGTAGAACCGTAGTAGAACCGGGAAACATGTCAAATGTGTTGTCATCCGGGACGATTTCCTTCCCGGATCACCACGGATCACCCCGGTTCTCACCTCTTTTTATCCAAGGTGATCCGGGGACATCCGGCTTTCGGTGGAACTGGGGCTTTAGCAGAGATGTAATTAAGTTTCTCTCATACGTGTGTTTTCTCTTATTCTTTCTTCACAACCTTGAAGTAGCTGCAAACTCCTAGAAAACACAAACACTTGTTGTACAAAGCTAAGGAACGGGGGAACATCTGTGATAACTTGTTCCATCACTTTAATCATTTGTTCCCTCAAATTGAAGGAATACATCTCCCTTAAAATCACCATTTGTATATCAATCAAAAGCCGTGTGTTAACGCCTCTACGGAAAGGGAGAAAAGTCTTAACAAGTTTTAACAAGAGCAAAATAATATTAAAACTATGTTAATAAACTCGAACACAACTCTTCTTATCCAGTCGTACGCTCACTACTTCACAAACATGTATTTTCTATCGTCTCATGTTTGCACATGTTTTCACTGCGATCACGTGCATGAGATTATGTTTCTGCTTTTACCGTAGAGGTATGCGAGAAAAACAACATTTTCTTCAAGAATTCAAGGTCAAATGTAGTGAGAAACTGATGAAGAAATGGTGATTTTAAGGGTGAAGTATTGCTTTAAGGAGTTATAATATTAATATTTCCCCCTCTGCTCTCAATAAGGAGAGCTTGTATTCAAAACAAAAGTATCTTGACCTTTGACTGACATGTGTGGATATCCTTTGTTTTTTTGGCTCTGTATTTGTGTCCAGTCGACAAAGTATGGTGTTAGATGGGCTTTCTGTTTTGTTATAATATTGATCAAGACTCAGCTACTCCCATGTATCAAAGTGTGTGTATTACCATTTCCTCTAAGTGCAAATTATTTTCAAAGCCTGTCGCCTTTTTTGCTTGAATAAGGCGGAAGCTCTGACTGCAACAGTAATCTTGTTTTCAGTACGATGTTTAGTTAGAATTCAACTTTCTTCTATTTTTCCTTTAGTGTGAAGCGGAGCATGACCGACACCACAAAGGTGGGAGTGGAAAGAAAAGTAAAAAGTCTGGGCTCGGGTCCATGTTTGAAAAGCGTTCAACTCCAAAGATGAGCAAACTGAAGGTGAGACATTCCCACCGTCTGCTCTCTGTCCGGTGTCTGGGAGCAGCACAGCTGAAGGTACAATGATTTCATCCTGTGTTGTGCAGGAAGATCACAGCCCTGAATCTGAAGTGATAGTGAAAACAGCCCAAGATGGATGTTCAGAGGGTCTGGTTTATGGTGGAGGGGGCAGAGAGGGGATCTTCATTAAGGAAGTGGTACCAGAGTCGCCTGCCTCAAAGAGTCTGAAACTGAAAGAAGGTAAACTAGCAGTTGGAAATGAGAAACAATTATAGGGACATTTTCTTTCTGATTACAATAAAAACAAAAACTAATTTGATTATGAAAAGTGGGATTAATGAGGCAATAATTGGGTCCATTGGACAATCTATGGTACTTTTAAATCTGGAGTTGTATGTTGTTGTATATTTTCCAATTTTAGAATTCCAAATCCCATTACAAATATCTACTACTAACATTACAAATATCTACTACTAACATTACAAATATCTACTACTAACATTACAAATATCTACTACTAACATTACAAATATCTACTACTAACATTACAAATATCTACTACTAACATTACAAATATCTACTACTAACATTACAAATATCTACTACTAACATTACAAATATCTACTACTAACATTACAAATATCTACTACTAACATTACAAATGTCATTACCTTAACATGAAGAAACTTGCAAAGTGACAAATGAATTCCCATAGTGTTTTATTGATATAATTGTCCTTCATCAGACAGACCCCGACAGCCTTCTCATCTGTGTGCTTCTGAAATGTTTGCTCTTGTTTACGCAGGTGATCAGATTCTGAGCGCCACTGTGTATTTTGACAACGTGTCGTACGAGGACGCCGTTCAGATTCTGGAGCACGCTCAGGCTTACAAAATGAAGCTCTGCTTGAAACGCAATACAGGCGTCACAGAGACGGAATCAGCCATCGAATCTGACGTCATCCCTGTAACTATTTTCACGATGTCAGACTCTTTGTGATAAACAAAAAAAAGGTTTTGGGGATAGAAATGACATTTCATTTTTCTGTTGCTCAACAGGAGGAAGACGTCTACGTTGCAGAAATGAGGGAGCAAGGAAAAACCAAAAGGCGTGGTGAAGCACGCATTTCATGGCCTAAGTTTCCCTCCTTTGGAAAAGGACGCAAGTCCCGCTTTACAAGATCTCACAGCTCCTCCGAGGCTGATGAGCAGAGGAAGCTTGAGCTCAGTCCCACTACAAGTGACACAGAGTCACCGATAAAATCTCAGGATGCTCTCAAAGGCAAGAAGAAGCATAAAATAAAGCTTTCTGGTCTGACAAAGAGAGGCCGCATAAGTTCATCTGAAGACCAGGACACAGACGCACCAACATCTGCGCAGATGCTTTCGCCTGAGTGCCTTGAAAGCCCCTCAGGGGAAACACCTCAAGTATACGTGACTGAGGATCTGAAAGTAGTGGAGGACTTAAGACGTGATCAAGAACTGACTGAACCTCAGACTGTTCAACACAAGGTGGAACTCATCACTATAGCTAGCACTTTGAAAACAGAAGATCTAACCATGGCTCTGGCAGGTCAAGAAAGTCCCTCTGGTATCAAGTCCCCTGATGGGAAGAAGAAGAAGAAGAAAGAACTGTCTCAATTAAAAATAAAGATTTTGGGGAAGGATAAATCGCACAAGAAAGATGCAAAAGCAAAATCGTCACCAAAAAGGCTGAAAACAATGGGGGCAAGTATTGAAATAGCAGACCAACCTGAAAATGAAAAATCTGATGTCGTCCCAAGTTTTGAATCACGCACAGAACTACAGGGAGATCAACCTGCACTTGATGCCAATACCCAAATAATTGAAAGGAGCGTACCAAAGGTGGAACTTGAAATATCTGACCTTGCATTCATACAAAAATCTCCACAGAAAGGTGAAGAGAAAACAAAGAAAGGCAAGGACATTAAACAGAAACAAGAAGCAAAGAAAGATCCAACATTCAAACTGCCTAAAATAGGCTTTAGTGACATCGCCAGTGAGGAAACAATCCCAAAAATGAATGTCAATTTTGAAGAACGCACAACTAAAATTGAGCAACTTACAACTGAGGGTACAGAAGTGAAAGAAGATCCTTTTGAGCGACTGTCAAAAAGCAGTCTTTCCAGAACAAAACTTCCCAAACGTGAAGACATTGAGATTCCAGGTATGGAGGACATGTCTAAGAGGACCACAGCCAAAAGAATTAAAGAGCCTAAAACTGTTTCTACCGGACATTATGAGGTCATTCAAGCTGAAACTGTACAAATGTCAATTGATGTTGACAGCGTGAAAGAGGCAGTTTCAAAATTGCCTGGATTTAAGCTGCCTAAGGTTGACACAAGTGGCATGCCTATTCCTGAAGAAATTACTGTGATAGACGCAAATGCACAAAGAATATCGGTGAAAACACCCACTAAAACAAAACACGAGGCACACTTCAGTAAGTTTGACGAAATCTCCAAGACAACAATTAAACTACCAAAGATCACACCTGCTGATTTAGCCTCAGAGGAACTTTTAATGGTGACCCAGGTAGATTTAAAAAAACCTGTAAAGGAATACAAAGCTGAGCAAAAACAAAGCGACAAAGAGGTTTATAAACGAGAACATATCATAATACCTGGAAAAGAAAGTGCAGAAGAAGTGTCCGTTCTTCAGACACAAGGAACACAAGACAACGAGCGCATCACATCTGATTATATATCTGCAGCAACTTTCAAAACAAAGAGGGCAAAGATAACAATACCGAGCTTTGGGATTGCAAAACCAGGCATAAAAATCCCTGACATTGGAATTCACTTGCCAAAACAAAATATCTCTGAGCAAAAAGTTGACAACATCAAAGGTGAAAGGACTATATTCCTCCAAGAAGTAGAAATATCAAAGACTGAAGCAAGAAACAAGATTGGAGGAGTGACATCGGATGTCAAAATACCTGAAATTGACGGCATTGAATACATTGATTCAGTAGATGGTTCACCAGCCACAAAGGACGGCGGCTTTAGGCTTACAGGTTTTGGTGTTAATCTTAATGCTGACAGCCCAAAGGCCGACATCTCCTGTACAGATGTCGGAGGTGAGGTAAAAGTTGTTGAAGCCAAAGAGCAGACATTCAAACTGCCCACATTTGGAGAAGGAACTCTGAACATCAACGTAAATGAGCCTGATGCAAATGAGGACATAAACATTGATGGGGCCGAGATAAAAACACTTGACAGGGAGGTGAAGGGCGGCAAGTTCCATCTTCCGAACCTCGGCATCTCCATGCCAAAGTTGAAAGGACCTACAATTGACTTAAGCCTTTCAAAACAAGACGTAGATGTAACACTACCAGAGGATAAAGCTGAAGTCAAACTCCCAGAAGCCCCTGACAGTGACATTACTCTTGGAACCATAGACGTTTCCAATCGAGAGCAAAAGATGGAAGTTGAAAAACCTGAATTCAAAGTCAAACCTCTGAGGATTGAAGGGGAACTTGATGGGCAAGGAGGCAAGTTTAAAATGCCAGAATTTGGTGTAAAAATGCCCAAAGTAAAAGGGCCAGAATTTGATTTAGGCTTGTCAAAGAAAGATGTAGATGTCACTTTGCCTCAAGCTAAAGCAGAAGTCAAGCTTCCTTATGTTGAACATACACAACCTGGTATTAAAATTGAGAGCAAATCACCATCAAAATTTAAGATGCCGACATTTAAACTACCAACAGTTGGAGTTGGTACTCCAAACGTGTCTGTGGAAGTACGTGATATGGACAAAGATGTCAAAATCGATGGAGCTAACAGGGCTGCAGTTAACATTGAAGCACCCAGTGTTGACATTGAGGGTCCTTCAGTAGATATGAAAGCAATAGGAATCGATCATGAGGGCAAAGAAAGCAAGTTCAAAATGCCACATCTCGGGTTCTCTATGCCTAAAGTCAAAGGGCCTCAAGTTAATTTAAGTTCATCAAAGAAAGATGTAGGTGTCACACTGCCAGAAACCAGTGCTGAAATCAAACTCCCAAAAGTCCCTAAAATGGATGCCAGTCTTGGAAAAGTAGAAGTTTTGATTCCAGAGGCAAAAGTGGAAGTTCAAAAGCTTGATTTAGAAATGGAACCTTTGCAAAGTGAAGTTCAAATTGACGGGCAAGGAAGCAAATTCAAAATGCCAAAGTTGGGAATGTTGCTGCCAAAAGTTAAAGGACCTGAAATTAACTTTGGCTTATCAAAGAAAGATGGAGATGTGACACTTCCAGAAGCCAAAGCTGAAGTAAAATTCCCTGCAGTTGAACTGAAAGAACCCTCTGCTAAGGTGGAAATTAAAGCTCCTGAAATAAAAGTTGAGGCAAAAGGCACAGAAGGATCACCATCGAAATTTAAGATGCCATCGTTTAAACTACCGAAATTTGGAGTTGGTACTCCAAATGTTTCTGTAGAAGTACCTGATATGGACAAAGATGTCAAAATCGAAGGAGCTGATATTAATATCCCTGACGAAGGTTCTGCAGTTGACATTGCAGCACCCAGCATTGACATTGAGGGCCCTTCAATGGATATAAAATCTACAGGAGCTGAACAGGACGGGAAAGGAAGCAGGTATAAAATGCCACATCTTGGTTTCTCCATGACAAAAGTGAAGGGACCGAAAATGTATTCAAGCCTACCAAAGAAAGACATAGATGTCAAATTACCAGAGACAAAAGTTGATGTCAAAATTCCTGAGATTGATCTTGGAAATGTAGATGTTTCAATTCCAGAGGCTAAGATGGAGGTTAAAAAGCCGGAAATGGAAATGCAGTTTGTGCAGACTGAAGATGAACTTGACGGACAAGAAGAAAAGTTAAAAATGGCAAAGTTTGGAATCAAAATGCCAAAAGTAAAAGGGCCAGAATTTGACTTGAGCTTATCAAAGAAAGACGTTGAGGTCAAACATCCAGAAGCCCCTAAAATTGATGTCAGCCTTGGAAAAGCAGAGGTTTTGATTCCAGAGGCAAAGATGGAGGTTCAAAATCCCGAAATGGAAATCAAACCTTTTCAGGCTGGCAGTGAACTTGAAGGACACAGAGGCAAGTTCCAAATGCCAAAGTTTGGAATCACAATGCCAAAAGTAAAAGGACCTGAAATTGATTTGAGCCTCTCAAAAAAAGATGTAGATGTGACACTACCAGGGGCTAAAGCTGAGGTCGAACTCCCAGAAGCTCCTAAAATTGCTGTGGATATGAAGCCACCAGAGTGTGAAGCAGGAATAGATGGACAAGGAGGC
This sequence comes from Leptoclinus maculatus, assembly GCA_032191485.1. Lineage (NCBI taxonomy): Eukaryota > Metazoa > Chordata > Actinopteri > Perciformes > Stichaeidae > Leptoclinus > Leptoclinus maculatus. Next base: position 258,680 of record JAVDOI010000071.1, on the reverse strand, counting down.
AAATTTAAAGTGCCAAAGTTTGGAATCTCAATGCCAAAAGTAAAAGGACCTGAATTTGATTTAAGCTCATCAAAGAAAGATGTAGACATCTCATTACCAGAAGCTGAAGTCAATCTCCCTAATGTGGAACTCAAAGAATCTTCTGCTAAAGTGGAAATTAAAGCTCCTGAGATTGAAGCTCAACTAAGCAGTGTGAAGGGATCACCATCAAAATTTAAATTGCCAACATTCAAATTTCCCAAATTTGGAGCTACCACTCCAGATGTCAGCACTGAAGTACCTGATATAGACAAAGAAATCACAATTGATGGAACTGACATGCACATCTCTGTGCCACACACAGATGTTGATCAACCAGAAGTTAAAGCAGAGGTCCATCTGCCAGAGGTTCACGTCAAAAAGCCCTCAGGTGGTGTTGTGATAGAGCAACAGCCAGGTGTTGAGGTAGATGCAAAACTGAAAAAGACAAGATTCTCACTGCCCAGATTTTCTTTTTCAAAACAAAGTGTTAAGGCCCCAGAAGTTGATGCCAGTCTGCAGGATGTGAATACTGCAATTCCAGAGGGAAAGGTAGAAGTGGAACAACCAGAGTCTGAAGCAGAAGTTGAAGGAAGCAAGTTTAAAATGCCAAAGTTTGGCATCTCAATGCCTAAAGTTACAGGACCTGAAATTGATTTAAGTTTATCAAAGAAAGATGTAGATGTCACATTACCAGAAGCTAAAGCTGAAATGAAACTCCCCAATGTTGAAGTCAAAGAACCTGAAGTGGAAATTAAAGCTCCTGAGATCAAGATTGCGACAAAGGGTACAGAAGGATCACCTTCAAAATATAAGATGCCAACATTCAAATTACCAAAATTTGGAGTTGGTTCTCCAAGTGCCACCATTGAAGTGCCCGACAAAGACGTCAAAATCGATGGAGCGGACATTAACATTCCTGAAGAAGTTCTTGCAGTTGACATTGCAGCACCCAGCATTGACATTACAAGCCCATCAATAGATATTAAAACTACAGGAACTGAACATGAAGGAAAAGGAAGCAAGTTCAAACTGCCAAGTCTCGGTTTTTCTGGGCCTCAAATCAAACGGCCTGACATTGATTTAAGCTTATCAAAGAAAGATGTAGATGTGACTCTACCAGAAGCCAAAGCTGAGGTCAAACTCCCTGATGTTAAACTAAAGGAATCTTCTGCTGAAGTGGAAATTAAAGCTCCTGAGATCAAGATTGCGACAAAGGGTACAGAAGGATCACCATCAAAATATAAGATGCCGACATTCAAATTCCCCAAATTTGGAGTTGGTTCTCCAAGTGCCACCATTGAAGTTTCCGACAAAGACGTAAAAATCGATGGAGCTGACATTCAAATTCCCGAAGAAGTTCTTGCAGTTGACATTGCAGCACCCAGCATTGACATTACAAGCCCATCAATAGATATTAAAACTACAGGAACTGAACATGAAGGAAAAGGAAGCAAGTTTAAACTACCAAGTCTCAGTTTTTCTGGGCCTCAAATCAAACGGCCTGACATTGATTTAAGCTTATCAAAGAAAGATGTAGACGTGACTCTACCAGAAGCCAAAGCTGATGTCAAGCTTCCTGATGTTAAACTAAAAGAAACGTCTGCTGAAGTGGAAATTAAAGCTCCTGAGATCAAGATTGCGACAAAGGGTACAGAAGGATCACCATCAAAATTTAAGATGCCGACATTCAAATTACCAAAATTTGGAGTTGGTTCTCCAAGTGCCACCATTGAAGTGCCCGACAAAGACATCACAATCGATGGAGCTGACATTAAGATTCCTGAAGAGGTTCTTGCAGTTGACATTGCAGCACCCAGCATTGACATTACAAGCCCATCAATAGATATTAAAACTACAGGAACTGAACAGGAAGGAAAAGAAAGCAAGTTTAAATTTCCAAGTTTCAGTTTTTCTGGGCCTCAAATCAAACGGCCTGACATTGATTTAAGCTTATCAAAGAAAGATGTAGATGTGACTCTACCAGAAGCCAAAGCTGAGGTCAAACTCCCTGATGTTAAACTAAAAGAAACATCTGCTGAAGTGGAAATTAAAGCTCCTGAGGACAAGATTGCGACAAAGGGTACTAAAGGATCACCGTCAAAATTTAAGATGCCGACATTCAAATTACCAAAATTTGGAGTTGGTTCTCCAAGTGCCACCATTGAAGTGCCTGATACGGAAGGAGACGTCAAAATCGATGGACCTGACATTGAATTTCCTGAAGAGGTTCTTTCAGTGGACATTGCAGCACCCAGCATTGACATTAAAGACCCATCAATTGAACGTGAAGGAAAAGGAAGCAAGTTTAAACTGCCAAGTCTTGGTTTTTCTGGGCCTCAAATCAAACGGCCTGACATTGATTTAAGCTTATCAAAGAAAGATGTAGATGTGACTCTACCAGAAGCCAAAGATGAGGTCAAACTCCCTGATGTTAAACTAAAGGAATCTTCTGCTGAAGTGGAAATTAATGCTCCTGAGATCAAAATTGCAATAAAGGGTACAGAAGGATCACCATCAAAATATAAGATGCCGACATTCAAATTCCCAAAATTTGGAGTTGGTTCTCCAAGTGCCACCATTGAAGTTTCCGACAAAGACGTAAAAATCGATGGAGCTGACATTCAAATTCCCGAAGAAGTTCTTGCAGTTGACATTGCAGCACCCAGCATTGACATCAGAGACCCATCAATAGACATTAAAACTACAGGAACTGAACAGGAAGGAAAAGGAAGCAAGTTTAAACTGCCAAGTCTCAGTTTTTCTGGGCCTCAAATCAAACGGCCTGACATTGATTTAAGCTTATCAAAGAAAGATGTAGACGTGACTCTACCAGAAGCCAAAGCTGAGGTCAAACTGCCCAGTGTTGAAGTCAAAGAACCTGAAGCCGTCACTTCAGCATCAGATGCACCAACAGTTGAGGTTGAAACCAAGATGAAACGACCAAATTGGACATTTCCAAAATTGTCCTTTTCAAGGACAGGTGGTGAAGCCCCTGATGTAGATGTCAAGCTTGAAACACCCAAAGTTGATGTCACATTACCAGAAGCCAAAGCAGAAGTTCAACTTACGGATGTCAAAATAAAACAACCGTCTGCTACAGTGGATATCAAAGCTCCTGAGATTGAAGCTCAAACTGGTAATGTTGAAACATCACCATCAAAACTAAGAATGCCAACATTCACATTACCCAAATTTGGAGCTGCTACTCCAAAGGTCAGTGTGGAAGTACCTGATGTGGACAAAGACATTCAAATTAAAGGAGCTACAGTGGATGTCACTGCACCCAGCATTGAAACTGAAGGCCTATCTGTAGATATGAAAGCTAAAGGAAGTGAACTTGAAGTGTCAGGAAGCAAGTTTAAAATGCCAAAGTTTGGCATCTCAATGCCAAAAGTAAAAGGACCTGAAATTGACTTAAGTTTATCAAAGAAAGATGTAGATGTGACATTACCAGAAGCCAAAGCTGAGGTCAAACTGCCCAGTGTTGAAGTCAAAGAACCTGAAGCCGTCACTTCAGCATCAGATGCACCAACAGTTGAGGTTGAAACCAAGATGAAACGACCAAATTGGACATTCCCAAAATTGTCCTTTTCAAGGACAGGTGGTAAAGATGTAGATGTCAAGCTTGAAACACCCAAAGTTGATGTCACATTACCAGAAGCCAAAGCAGAAGTTCAACTTCCAGATGTCAAAATAAAACAACCGTCTGCTACAGTGGATATCAAAGCTCCTGAGATTGAAGCTCAAACTGGTAATGTTGAAGGATCACCATCAAAACTTAAAATGCCAACATTCACATTACCCAAATTTGGAGCTGCTACTCCAAAGGTCAGTGTGGAAGTACCTGATGTGGACAAAGACATTAAAATTGATGGAGCTACAGTGGATGTCACTGCACCCAGCATTGAAACTGAAGGCCTATCTGTAGATATGAAAGCTAAAGGAAGTGAACTTCAAGTGTCAGGAAGCAAGTTTAAAATGCCAAAGTTTGGCATCTCAATGCCAAAAGTAAAAGGACCTGAAATTGACTTAAGTTTATCAAAGAAAGATGTAGATGTGACATTACCAGAAGCCAAAGCTGAGGTCAAACTGCCCAGTGTTGAAGTCAAAGAACCTGAAGCCGTCACTTCAGCATCAGATGCACCAACAGTTGAGGTTGAAACTAAGATGAAACGACCAAATTGGACATTCCCAAAATTGTCCTTTTCAAGGACAGGTGGTAAAGATGTAGATGTCAAGCTTGAAACACCCAAAGTTGATGTCACATTACCAGAAGCCAAAGCAGAAGTTCTACTTCCAGATGTCAAAATAAAACAACCATCTGCTACAGTGGATATCAAAGCTCCTGAGATTGAAGCTCAAACTGGTAATGTTGAAACATCACCATCAAAACTAAAAATGCCAACATTCACATTACCCAAATTTGGAGCTGCTACTCCAAAGGTCAGTGTGGAAGTACCTGATGTGGACAAAGACATTAAAATTAAAGGAGCTACAGTGGATGTCACTGCACCCAGCATTGAAACTGAAGGCCTATCTGTAGATATGAAAGCTAAAGGAAGTGAACTTCAAGTGTCAGGAAGCAAGTTTAAAATGCCAAAGTTTGGCATCTCAATGCCAAAAGTAAAAGGACCTGAAATTGACTTAAGTTTATCAAAGAAAGATGTAGATGTGACATTACCAGAAGCCAAAGCTGAGGTCAAACTGCCCAGTGTTGAAGTCAAAGAACCTGAAGCCGTCACTTCAGCATCAGATGCACCAACAGTTGAGGTTGAAACTAAGATGAAACGACCAAATTGGACATTCCCAAAATTGTCCTTTTCAAGGACAGGTGGTAAAGATGTAGATGTCAAGCTTGAAACACCCAAAGTTGATGTCACATTACCAGAAGCCAAAGCAGAAGTTCTACTTCCAGATGTCAAAATAAAACAACCATCTGCTACAGTGGATATCAAAGCTCCTGAGATTGAAGCTCAAACTGGTAATGTTGAAACATCACCATCAAAACTAAAAATGCCAACATTCACATTACCCAAATTTGGAGCTGCTACTCCAAAGGTCAGTGTGGAAGTACCTGATGTGGACAAAGACATTAAAATTAAAGGAGCTACAGTGGATGTCACTGCACCCAGCATTGAAACTGAAGGTCTATCTGTAGATATGAAAGCTAAAGGAAGTGAACTTGAAGTGTCAGGAAGCAAGTTTAAAATGCCAAAGTTTGGCATCTCAATGCCAAAAATAAAAGGTCCTGAAATTGACTTAAGTTTATCAAAGAAAGATGTAGATGTCACATTACCAGAAGCCAAAGCTGAGGTCAAACTGCCCAGTGTTGAAGTCAAAGAACCTGAAGCCGTCACTTCAGCATCAGATGCACCAACAGTTGAGGTTGAAACCAAGATGAAACGACCAAATTGGACATTTCCAAAATTGTCCTTTTCAAGGACAGGTGGTGAAGCCCCTGATGTAGATGTCAAGCTTGAAACACCCAAAGTTGATGTCACATTACCAGAAGCCAAAGCAGAAGTTCTACTTCCAGATGTCAAAATAAAACAACCGTCTGCTACAGTGGATATCAAAGCTCCTGAGATTGAAGCTCAAACTGGTAATGTTGAAACATCACCATCAAAACTAAGAATGCCAACATTCACATTACCCAAATTTGGAGCTGCTACTCCAAAGGTCAGTGTGGAAGTACCTGATGTGGACAAAGACATTAAAATTGATGGAGCTACAGTGGATGTCACTGCACCCAGCATTGAAACTGAAGGCCTATCTGTAGATATGAAAGCTAAAGGAAGTGAACTTGAAGTGTCAGGAAGCAAGTTTAAAATGCCAAAGTTTGGCATCTCAATGCCAAAAGTAAAAGGACCTGAAATTGACTTAAGTTTATCAAAGAAAGATGTAGATGTCACATTACCAGAAGCCAAAGCTGAGGTCAAACTGCCCAGTGTTGAAGTCAAAGAACCTGAAGCCGTCACTTCAGCATCAGATGCACCAACAGTTGAGGTTGAAACCAAGATGAAACGACCAAATTGGACATTTCCAAAATTGTCCTTTTCAAGGACAGGTGGTGAAGCCCCTGATGTAGATGTCAAGCTTGAAACACCCAAAGTTGATGTTACACCAACAGAGACCAAAGCAGAAGTCCAAGGACCTTCAGGGTTGATTTTAATAGAAGAGCCACCTGCTGCAGAGCCTGATGCAAACTTGAAAAAAACTAAATTTTCACTACCCAGATTTTCTTTTTCAAAGTCAAGTGTTAAAGAACCTGAAGTCAGTGCTGAGCTTCCATGTGTTGATGTTTCTCTTTCAGAGGGACAAGTGATAGTAAAGCAACCTGAAATGCAAATCAAAGCTCCCGAGCTTGAAGCTGAACTCGATGGGCAAGGAAGCAAGTTTAAATTTCCAAAGTTCGGCATTGCACTACCAAAAGCAAAAGGACCTGGAGAAGATTTAAATGCATCACAAGAAGATGCAGGTATCACGTTGCCAGAAGTTAAAGCAGAGGTCAAACTCCCTCAAATTGAAGTCAAAGAACCTTCAGCTAGTGTGGAAATCAAAGCCTCTGAGACTGAAGCTAAGTCAAAAGATGCTGGAGGATCACCATTGAAATTTAAAATGCCAACATTGAAAATGCCGAAATTTGCAGCGGCTACTTACGATGTCACCGTAGAAGCACCTGCTGCAGACAAAGTAGCTGAAACTGATGGAGCTAAACTTAAGGAGGATGTTACTGTCAACATCAAAGGTCCCAGTGTTGATATTAAACCAGGTGTATCCCAAGCAGCAATACCAGATTCTGAAACACCAAAGACTCATACTGACGCTGTGGGTCTTGGCTCTCCAAGTAAATTCCAACTACCATCATTTAAAATGCCAAAGCTGAGTTTCTCAAGACCCAACCCTGAAGATGAACATGTCCCTGTAGACACTGAATGCAAAGCAGATAAACAGGAAATGAAAGTTGAGCCAAAAGAAGAGAGTAAATCCCCAAAAGTGACTTTTACATCATTTGGTGAGATCCTCAAGAATATTGATGTTGAATTTGATGTTCCAAAAACATCAGAAAATCTTGAAACCTCAAAGGAAGTTCATGAAACAGATGAACCCAGTGGAGAGCAGTTACAGTCAACGGAAAAGGAAACAAAGCAAGATGCTACCAAAAGTCCAGAGAGAACAGGCTGGTTTAAATTCCCCAAGTTTGGCCTGTCCTCCCCATCAGAACCTGCCAAGATCCCTGAAAGAGACAAGCGTAAGGATGAAAAGAGCCCAGCAGGGGAACCGGTGGATGAGGAAATAAGCCCCACCTGCTCCGTGCAGTCATCAGACGCCTTTGCTGATATTAGCTCCGCGATGACGAGTGAGTATGGTGGCCTTTCCTTATCTTCTCCAACCAAGTTTACTGTCAAGTACTCTGATCCTACCGCTGCTGCAGGCCTCGGAGAGATGCACAGTAACATTATTACTTCCACCACGAAGACTGAGCTGATCTCGGTTGAGCCCATCTTGCCTGAGAAAATCACCATTCTGTCATCTGGAGTTTCATCTTCGTCGGAGGACACGCTCAGACTGGAATCAGGGAAAATACACATCATTACATCAAATATTCAAGCGACCCCAGAAGCACAGCATGCCAAGCTACTAACTGCTGTCCAAATCCAATCGGCTGGAGGCCTTCCCCAAGGATCAGAGGCTAACGAAGCCGCATCGTGGACTATCGAGGATTCACAAAGCGGCAAGACGACGGTCTTCGAGAAGCATTTCGTTAGGGAAACATCAAGTGAAAGAAGTGAAAGCAAAGAAACAATTGTTATTACGAAACAAATCACACGTAGGTTTGACTCTTCTGAGCCCATCTCAGGTGAGACAGCTTCATCCATTCAACGACTGAGAGACTCTGTGCACTCTGACAAAATGAGGTTCTTTGATGGAGCCGACGAGTGAAATACATTCATGTGATGTCTAAAGATACAAGCCCTCATTATCCAGCTCAGAGAGTTTAACTTACCAATCACAGGAAGGAATCAGCCAGGTGTCAACTTGAATCTCTGGCTGCATGTTGTTGACCTATAAAGAGATGGATTCATGTCATTCACTGATGACTTCTTAATGCGCTGTGTAACTGAGTGCCCTTACTGCAAATTATGACTTCACCAAATATCCTTGCTTATTATGGCACAGAACTAGAGTAAGCCATGTCTTTTGTTTATCAAAACTTATAATATATTTGTTGTTTCATAGTTTTTAATGTACACTGATCTTATTCATCAGATGATAATCTGTGCATTTGATTTAAAAAATGTTTATCTGAACGTGACTGTTGCAAAAATCGTTAAATGTTACTGACATTCCAAAATATGTTTACAATAATTTCACTGTAAAGTCGACGGTAGAGAAACCTGGAATAGAATCGGGCCGTATATGAATATGTATGACAGGTATATGAATATGTACATGTATCACTGAGATGTATTCTTGTGGCTGTAGCTCAAATGTAAAGAAACAATAACAATGTTGAAACGAAAGCGCTTATGATCAGACACAGCAAGTGTACTGCTGCAACTATATTTTTTATTAATATTTTGCTTAGAACCTAATTTGCTACAAGAAAAACTATATCCACGGTATGTTGTCTTATAATACATCACTGTACGAAGTGGGAACATTAAACTGGCTGTAAATAGCTTTTCATGATCTCTGGAGTGTCATTTGATGCATTTAACCAGAATGTTTTTTCCTGTTTATTCAGTTTAATTTGATTTACTAGAATTGTTCATATTTCAGCTCAGAAAATGTAAAATAAACACACACTTTGGTAACACCTGTAGTGGAAGGTAAATTAGTACATAAGTACATAAGTACAATGTTGAGGCACTTGTACTTTACTTGAGTATTTCCATGCAATGCTGCTACTTCGAGTCCACTAAATTATGGAGTCAAATATTGTACTTTTTATTACATTTGAATTAGTATTTACTTTGCAGATTTATATTATCAATACAAAACACAAATCAACTAATAAAGTATGAACTATACTTGTAGATTAGGCTCCACAGGAGTATATAACTGGTGATAATCAGCCCCACTTTTACCAGCTACAATATTAAACTGATGTACACATGAATGCATCAATAATTATAATCAGATATGATTTAGAAATGAGCCATTCTGCATAATGAGTGCTTTTACTTTGGGTACTTTGAGTATATTTTGATGCCGTTAGTCTTTTACTTTTACTGAAGATGTTTACGTTACTTGTAATAGAGTATTTTTACACTTATTTATTTAGTATTGCTGAAGTAGGAGATCTGATTACCTCTTCCACCAGCTCCTGATTGATGATGAGATTTCAAAGTAACGTTACATGACTCAAAGTATTATGTCATGACTTCAACACACTGTCATAGGAAGTATTAATACATATATTTGCACACTAGAGGGAGACACAGTATATATTTACTATCACTGTGTTCTTTGGATAAAATAAAAAGCCAATTAACATTATCTGTAATACTAACCCACGGTGGAACCTCTTAGTGCTTGATTGTTATTACATAAAACAGACATCTTGGTGTGCCTTTAAATTCATGTTTTAGGGTATAAAATGTGGATATTTACCTGACAAATTCAGCTTACTGTTAACATCTTTAGCACATTTAAAATCATCAGCGGCTGCTCTAATTATGTGCTGCCCTAATGTGTTCCTCGTAAATCATAGCTTCTAGGATAACAGCTTCATGGGCAGCACTTGTTCAGGGAATTCAATTAAGGTTGAAGCTGCAACACGTTTATTGATTGCTTGTGTTTGGATTCAGACCGTTATCACCTAATTAGCATAATGTTGCCTCGTAACACACAAATGCATCAAAGATGAAGGCATAGATGTAGCTTTCCTTCAAATTAAAAGCACAGTTTATCAGTTGGAAAAAGTAAATAGTAGTAGTACTATATTTACCGCACTCAAATAATGCAAAATTATTAGTTTTACTTGTGGTATTTGAAGTATGTTTTAATCCAGGACACGAGTATTTCTGCACTTTTGTATTCAAGTAAAGAATCTGACCGCAACCAGCTCGCTTTTCCCTCGTAATCCCAACGTTTCCGATGGTGCCTGAACGCGGCACCGGTCCCCGCTCCACTGCGCATGCCTCTGAACACCTCGATATGAGCGGAAACTTCACCGGGAGCCTTGCGCGCCCCGCCGCCTGTCGCCCACAACAGCCCGCATCATCATCATCATCATCATCATCATCATCATCATCAGCATCATCATCATCATCATCATCATCATCATCATCAGCAGCACCATCAGCATCAGTGTGATGAAGCAGCGGAGGACGGAGACCTTCCTGCTCTGAGACACTGGATCAGCCCGCAGACAGGTATGGAGCTTCTTCATCTTATTCTAACCACTCTGGAAACAATCATTCATTTCAAACACTCAACTCAAATCTTTTTATTATAAAACTAACTGAATGACTGATGAGTTTAATCATTTAAACTGCAAGATTACAATAATAAATACCTGCTTCACCTCGTGGGTTTTACTTCTGCACTGGTGCTGCTGTGTGTGGGATTAGAGGTGTAGGTGTAGCAGAAGCTGTGTTTCATACACTGCTATTTAAATGTATTATTAGTGCTACCTGCAGTAAACTGGCTACCTGTTGTGTGTGGCATGCAGGTAAATCTGCGCTCCAAAAGTGTAAACAGTTATTAGTATGTATTAAATGCATGTAATCAAGTTTATGAGCCATTTGAGTAAAAAACAGAACAGGAAATGTGACTAAATTAAACAAAAACAGAGCAGTGGAACATTTCACAAGGCTGAATGGTGAGTAAAGAAGAGTATCACTATATTTGGACATGGATTTCATTTTTATTTGATGTCCTTGGGCTGTAAAAACTTACTGGATCTAACAGAGGAAGCTGGATTTGAGGAGGTGGTGTTGCTGCTGGCTCTGATTTAGCAGCAAAATAAATAAATAAATATTTGAAGTGCAGATGGGGTGATAAGAGAAGAGAGAGAGAGAGAGAGAGAGAGAGAGTATATATCAGATATCAGATATCAATATCCTGCATCTGCAGATATGAAATAGTGTCATTAAAGTGACTGTTGAGCAGGAGGCTGCTCCTTTAACTGGACCGTCTCCACCGTGATGAAGCTCATGATGGACGGACCGAAGAAGAGGAGGAATTTTAATCCGTGAGGTCACACCAGATGCACATCTTTCATCTGAAGAGCAAACAGTGAGATGGAAATGAGACCGCACGAGGAAATATTATCTGGAGATCTTGTTGTGTTTTATGAGGAAAATATATTTATATATTTTTCTTAGTAGGTGCAAATATCTGGCTTCAAACTGAAGGCTGTGATGCTGCAGCAGGTCAGGGGGCTCCTGTGGGTTTTTGGCTTGTACAGTTGTTGTTTTTTTGGCTGCGACTCACAATTGTTTTCATTACTAATTCATCTGCCAGCTATCTATCAGTCTATAAAATCAGAAAACAGTGAAAAATGCATGTTGGAATGTCCTAAAACCCAACAGGATTTCTTCAAATCTTTTGTTTCATTCAACAAACAGTTCACATCCCCCCAAATATTCACATTTGTATCCATAAGGCAAAGAAAACTAGCAAATAAACACATTAGGAAACTGGAATTTGGTCGTTTTTGCTTGAAAACATCAATGAATCTATTATCATTTGACTAATCAATTAATAAACTTATCGTTACATGATTCAGACTCTTTATTTGAGGTATAGACAACAGATATTAATTAAAATACTGCCAAATGCTGAAACAACTGTTGGAATAAACGATTCGTTAATCAACAAGGAAGTAACAAGTTTTATCAAGTAAACAACTCAAACATTTGCTGGCTGCAGCTTTTCATAGCATTATACATGAATTACTTTTCCTTTGTTTGACTATCAATGACAAAAAATCTGCAATTGTAAAACATATCGGGCTCATTGTGGCACAAGTACTACTGTAATGTAGAATTACTCCACTACATGTATCTCACAGCTATAGTCACTAGTTACTGTTCACATTAAACATGTGATCGGTTTAAAAAATATGATGCTTTGTTATCAATTAAATTACCCACAAAGTATATACAGTAGTTAAAAGTAGCTTCATGAAAATAATATCATGATAAGAGGTAATAATATAACGTTGTAAGGGCCATTCTGCAGCATAATGAGTACTTTAAATGCATGGTACTACTTGCGTGGTTACTTATTTTGACATACTTTTACTTGAGTACGGTTAACTGTAGCTCCAATAGATGCTTAAAGGTGTCATGTGGGGTTTTGACCACTAGTGGCGCTATTGAGCAATGTTGGTTAACGTGCATCAGTACACCAACAAAAGCAATGAAGAAAGCCAGCAAGCTAACATGGACGTAAACAACACACAATTTAGTATACATGCAATGTTTACATGAGACCTTCACAGCTTTAAGATGTCGAGCTCACAGCTCAGACATCTGTGTGTTTCTTTTGTAAATTTAGAATCATGTCGGAATAACAATATTGATTTACTGTCTCAATTGAGCAACATCCAATAACTCAAGGACCAAGACATCTTCTTTTAGGTGACGTGACTTCAACACAAAGAACATCCAATATGAAGAAGACACATTTTACACGGTGTTGAACCCTTCTCAAGATTTAAAAAGGCAAGACGCCACAGTTTGAACCACCAGTTGAAACTAGCTAAAACTGTAAAGGGTCTCGGACAACCTTGTTCAGACCTAATGGCTCAAATCAGACGTTATTATTGTTCAGCTGGAGAGAGAGAGAGAAACAAAAGGCACGACAGAAGTGTCATCAACGTTTAACGTCTGTTACGCTTCAGAGGGAAAAGCAACTTCTTCTTCAGAGATCAGGATCCCGTGTTGGAGCTCGACCGCGCCTCCGTCTCCAGAGATCAGGATCCTGTGTTGGAGCTCCACCGGGCCTCCGTCTCCAGAGATCAGGATCCCGTGTTGGAGCTCCACCGGGCCTCCGTCTCCAGAGATCAGGATCCCGTGTTGGAGCTCGACCGGGCCTCCGTCTCCAGAGATCAGGATCCCGTGTTGGAGCTCGACCGGGCCTCCGTCTCCAGAGATCAGGATCCCGTGTTGGAGCTCCACCGCGCCTCCGTCTCCAGAGATCAGGATCCCGTGTTGGAGCTCGACCGGGCCTCCGTCTTCAGAGATCAGGATCCCGTGTTGGAGCTCCACCGGGCCTCCGTCTCCAGAGATCAGGATCCCATGTTGGAGCTCCACCGGGCCTCCGTCTCCAGAGATCAGGATCCCGTGTTGGAGCTCCACCGGGCCTCCGTCTCCAGAGATCAGGATCCCGTGTTGGAGCTCCACCGGGCCTCCGTCTCCAGTTGCTTCCTTCACGAGGAACAACACGACCTCTGATGAGGGATAAAGGCTGCATTGTCTCAGCTGCACGATGAAGAGCAGGAAAGTCTCGCTGGTGCGCTCTGGCAAAGTGAACTCCTCAGACAATCAGAGGCATACGCTCTCAATCGCTTCGTCCCCATGGCAACAGCAGCTGCCGGTGTGATTGTATGGAAAGTGGTGTTTCTGATAACTTGTCAGATGTTAAAAAGAAAAAAGTCGGGCAGAAGACTGCTGTTGGCTGCTGGAAATATGGATTTTCTTTGTTAATAGCGGTTTAAAGTAGGTGATTATGGATAAGGCGGAGATAAAGTGTCTCCTCTGGTGAGACTCTCGTCAAAAACAACAGTTAAAGCTGCTTAAATCTACATTTTTAAGTGGTTTCTCTATGGGATGAACCTACCAGGGTGCAACCTGCATTCTCTCTAGTGTCCACCAGGGGGCGACTCCTCTGGTCCTATAGAAGTCTATGAGAAAATGACTCTACTTCTCTCTTGATTTATTACCTCAGTAAACATTGTAAACATGAGTTTATGGTCTCAATCTCTAGTTTCAAGTCTTCTTCAATACAGCATGATGTTCATTTAGTACATGATGGTCCATTTAGAGTCGTAGACAGCATTTCTACGTCACTCTTCCGCATTTCAAATATGATAACAACGTTCATCGGTTGCAAAAAAGCAAAGATGGCAACGGTGAAATCCCCAAATCGGAGGCTTCTTACTGTCACGATGACTACGTCCACTTCTGTGGTCAGACGAGATGTTTAGGAAATATCTAGAGGTAGTTGTAGTTCTTGGTAGTTTAATCGCGATATGAGGACTGATATCCTGCAGTATCAGCCAACTCACACACCAGAGTCAGTTTATTGATTGTAGATCATCAGCATGTGTTTCTCTCCAGGATGACCGAGGTGATGAACTCTCTGGAGCCCGGCACGGAGGACTTCAGCGGGGGTGGAGCTGGAGCCGATCAGGCCGCAGTATCCTTCCAGATGTGTGTGTGTGTGTGTGTGTTTAAATGATTTCAAACCAGTTTGATTGGAGTAGAAAACATAGAGTGGTGAGTCACAGGAGCGATGAGCAAGAGTAAAATGTGGGTTGACCTGATGAAAATCGTCACTCACTCATGCTTTATTTCATGATGCCGGTGTTTTGTGTGATAAACTCTCCCAGTTTCTGTTTGTTTCTTATGTTGTTGTTTCACTTTTCAGTCTGATATCTACTGAAGTTGACTTCCTTTGGTGAAAACAGCTCAAGAACACGACAATGAAGTGGACTGAAAACATATGTTAGCACTGATTTGGTGGTTTGTAGGTCAGAACGTATTTTTAGATTCAGGTCTCACATACAGCTCCTCATGTCTAGTTCAGAGTTACAGAGCATGTGTTCAAGAGGCTTTAGCTTTTAGCTTCTTTGTACAAAGTCTCAGCTTTATACATCCTTGTTTTACCAACGATGATTTTAGATACAAATCTAATTAGAAAAAATGAAAGATAACATCACCTGCATATGCACATGTCAAGTTCAAAGAGATCAAAGTCAGAGAAGTCCAGCTGTTCATCTTTCATCTGACACACACAGTTTTCCTAATCCGGTTTTTACCGCATTGTTGTTCTTTCACATGTGCTGTGAGAGATTCCTCAAATATTATAACCCCCTTTCAGTTGAACCTTACATGAGTGTGAAACAGATCTTCCCAGATACCCATGAAAGGTATCCAAAGCTGTCCAAGAGGCTTCCCTCCATCGTGGTCGAGCCGATGGACGGAGCCGAGGTGGAGAGCGGCGAGCTCCGCTGGCCGCCGGACGAGCCGAGCTCTCCGGATGCCCGAACCGAGAGGCCGAGTGCGGACGAACAAACTGCAGGTGAGGAGGAGCGTGAGGTCACTGAGACTTTGTTTTCCTTTTGGTGTGTGTGGTTACAGTGGAAACGCTGACCTGGTTTAATTTTTGTAATTTGGCTCATTTAGATTCAAACTACAAGGGACTCATAAACTCTTATAAAGTACTTATAAAGTACTCTGATCCTTTACTTAAAGGTCCAGTGTGTAGCATTTAGGGATATCTACACTGATCCTACCATAAACTCATGTTTACAATGTTTACTGAGGTAATAAATCAAGAGAGAAGTAGAGTCATGTTCTCATAGACTTCTATAGGACCAGAGGAGTCGCCCCCTGGTGGACACTAGAGAGAATGCAGGTGAAACGTGGAACGGAGCCTCAACTAGACACTTGATTTTTAAAGAGATTTCAAGTCAAAAAGATTTGGAACCACTGGTTCAATGTTTAACAATGTATTTTAATTAATAAGCTTATGATGTGTTATTTATTTCTTTAATTTAAGATCATAATCTGCAAAGTAACTAACTCCAGTCGTCAAATAAATGTAGTGGAGTATAAAGTCGCAAATCCATGAAAATACTGAAGTACCCTCATAATTATACTGAAGCTCAGCACTTCGTGAACATATTGAGTTACTTTCTACCACCGGCTGTGTTCACCCCGTCATACCAACAGCTGTCCTTTGAGCTGCTGGCCTTCATCAATTAACATCCGTCTCTTTAATCCCATAAAAGGTTATTTCCTGTAAAGACTTCCGGTAGTTCCTTTCATGCTAATGACTCACTTTGCTGTCGTTCTCACCTGAACCAAACGACGAAAGTACAGTGAAGAAATCTGATGATGTGAAAAATGAATTGTTAATTCTAGTCAGTCTGATCATTTGTCTCCCAAACAGGACTCTGCTGGAGTCTTTCAGTTCAGGATGAATGCAGTTCTCCACTTCGGGTGAATCATTAGAGCGAACACGTTTTCACCTCAGTTCATGTGCATCTGACTCTTGAGTCCCACTTGACGTTGTGAAATGCAGCTGAACAGCAGAACTCACCCCATTTGATGTTCAAAAATTTGTATTTGTGGCCAACAAAGCTGTTAGAGACTATTAGTCCAATTGAGTTCAGACATTTGTGTTTAATTTTGAAGAGGAAATTCTCGCCAGACAGTTTTTATTTAGTTTTTTTAAATATATTTATCTAATCTTATCTAATTAAAGATATGGGGCCTGTGATGTGCAACATGATTTGCAAGATAATTATGGATTTTTACATAATAAACTAACCAAAACACACTCCATGTTTTGCAAGAGCATGCTGGAGGGTTGCAAGACTATATCAACATTTTGCAAGAAACATTCATTTGTGAAATGTGTTGTTGTCGTCGTTTGCAATCGGCATTTTCAGCAGAATTCGTACATTAAATTTATTTCTAATCCAAATCCATCTAATTCATGCTCCCCAGAGGAGGAATCCCGCTGACTGGTGATCCGCTGACCTGTAGCGCCACTATGAGGTTGACATTTCTTGTTTTCAGTAAACAACTATTTGATCGATTACTATGAAGTTTAGTAGACATTCATGTTCCCCAGAGGATGAAGTGTGATAACGTGATCATCTGATAATAACGTGATCATCTGACTTTTTTTTTGTTTATCACCAAATACCTGCAAAACTAATTACATTCCAGTCAGCTTTAGCTTTACTAATGTTACCATGCTAACAAGCTAACAAGCTAATCTAAGAGCATGTTCACCATCTTATCTTTACACTATCTTCATGGTGATGAAGCAACGCTGACTATGTTTACATATAATATACCTTCTTTTTTTTGTGCCTATATTTCGAAAAAGACAAGATTCCCACTAAGCTGTTTACGTGGCTAATAAACATGATTTCCCACTGATATTCCTGTTTACGTGCAGCCATGCATACTCTGATTACCGGTACCGGGGGTGCACTGTGAGGAAACACCACCTTCTTGTAAAGATCGATGTTGAGATATGTTTTTATCCAACTCTTTCATAATGATTAAAAGTAGGTGTGTTTCTCCTTCCGACAAGACATTTTCTTTGAGGCATGAATCTTTGCAAAGTGTTAGCTAGTTGGTTTAATGTTTAACGGCCTCGTGTCACAAACTGCCATCAAAACCCAGATTGAGATATTCTGAATGAACTGTTCACACGTCCAAAGAATGCTCCTAAAACCAGACTAATATCAGCACATCCTACGTCTCAATCAAAGAATTCTCCATTCGGAATTAGACCTAATTCAGAATATCCAAACGAAATATGATGTTTACACAACCCACATTTGGTATACTGTCATATTCAGATGTATAGCTATGTAGTGGCCATTCGTCTGAAAATGTCTGCTAGCATGTCTTGTTTTTGTGTTGCTGAATGTGCAGAGTGCTGTCGTCCTGTTAAAGGACCTGAACTTAGGTTCAAACTCTGCTTTAGATCCCGTTGAAGGATTGGGGAGTGATCGAGCATCCGCATGTTTCTTTGTTTCTTTCATTCCCAGATGAGAAGCAGTCGAACGTCGGCGTGGACGAAGAGGCTTCAGGGGCGGAGATGCAGGACTCCAACTGAACAAACTCCTCCTGCGTCATCCACAGTTACTGTGAGTGTGTCCGTGGATGAATGAAGAGATCACTAGAGAGGGTAGAGGAACAGATTCACTAACCCCAGCTCGTGGGGGGCTTGGAGCCAGAGTCGTGATGGAGAGCTTTAGTTTTTGTGTAGGCTTCCTCTTCCTCTTCTTCTTCTTCTGATGATGAGGACGGAGGTTGTTCTGACAGCTGATAAAGATCATCTTGAACCTTATCCAGTTTGCCTTTTGGCTATTTTCTTTTGACGAGCAGCTGCCTGAAAATGAACAAAATACACTTTAACTTTTGGCAGCAGACGTGTTTTCGATGTCAGAATTCAAACACTTAATCTCCAGATTAAATACCCCCCCCCCCCCCCCCCCCCATCTAATATGACTGTTGTTACATGTCCAACTTCAAGATTTTGATATTTTTAATTTGATGAATTAAATGTTTTCTCTCTGGCTCCAAGCCGTCGCCGTCCAGATGCTCACGATATATCATCTGATCTGGACAGATGATTCTGAATGCTGTTTAGCTCTCGTGTGCCATATTACTACTCATGGTAGCTGCTGTACTTTGTGCACCGTTTTACATTAACTCTAGATGTAAATGACATCGCTGTATGTTAAGTGCTGACTGCTGTAGGTCTCACTCTTCACTTTGTAATAATAGCTGCGGTGTTTTAAAGAACAGTATTTGAGTAAGAAAGCCTTCATCACTTCATTCGATGTTATTACGACACATTCTTTAATATATTATGATATGTTGTCTTTGGTGTTCAAGGGAATGTGATGGTGTTCTGTTTTACTTATTGGAGCAATATGTTCATTTAAAGGCAGTCCATTTTGTTAAACAATAGCCAGTATATTTTAGACGTGTGTCGTTTGTCACAGACATGATATTTTACTGATATAAGTACTGGAAGCCTAAATTATTGCACAAGTAATAAACATTTTCAAAATTCTTAAAACGCTCTTTGATTTAATTGTACCTGTGGTTTTTGTGGAGGTCTGCTCTG
Source organism: Leptoclinus maculatus (assembly GCA_032191485.1). NCBI lineage: Eukaryota > Metazoa > Chordata > Actinopteri > Perciformes > Stichaeidae > Leptoclinus > Leptoclinus maculatus. The sequence goes on along the minus strand of JAVDOI010000071.1, from coordinate 239,816 downwards.
ATTGGTTGAGATTCGTTGTCTCCTATAAGTGAAAAGGTTTACTGACTATAGTGCTTCAAGTACGGTGGCCCAGAGGGTTTAACGCTCTGCAAATTAACAAAACATCTGCAGCTATTTCACAACACATGCAAACAGCACAGACGACAACGGAAACTGTTTCCAGGGGACAATAAAAAGTGATGCACACAATATGTGTGTACTATGACACATCTGCATCCAACACCTTTATATATAGCTCAACAAAATCCTTAAATTAAAGGACTCTGGATCACGAGGGGGAAGAAAAACTAAGTAAAAGAGCCCTGATACAACATCGGCTGATCAAGTCTAGAAATCGAAGTGAGATTAAAATGACCTTTTCTTAAAGGGACAGTGTGCAGGATTTAGGGACAGGTAGTGGTGAGGTTGCACACTACATTGGTTTGTGAACTGACGCTTTGAAGCCTCGAGTTTGGCGATTTTGCCGTCGTCATGTTGTTTTTTCACAACCAATGCAGCCTGTCAGTCACTGTGTAGCCCCGCCCCTAAAGCATCCCCTGCTTTATGGTCTGTTTGACTCTAAATGGACCATAATGTACTAAATGAACATCATGCTGTATTGAAGAAGACTTGAAACTAGAGATTGAGACCATAAACTCATGTTTACAATGTTTACTGAGGTAATAAATCAAGAGAGAAGTAGAGTCATTTTCTCATAGACTTCTATAGAACCAGAGGAGTCGCCCCCTGGTGGACACTAGAGAGAATGCAGCTTCAAGACATGAAGCATCGGCTTCACTGGGCAGAACTGGAGGTTTGCCGCCTGGGTGGCCTTCAAAACGTGAAAACCTCTACAGTCAGTGTTTCGTTTGTCTGTTTTCGTTTACTGTAGAAACATGGCGGCGCAACATGGCGGACTCCGCCTCCCGAGCTCCCTACGTAGATATGAAGGGCTCATTCTAAGCTAACGAGAAACACGACTCTTACTTTCAGGTGATTATACACTAATGAAAACATAGTTATGAATATTGTATTTCTGTAAATACAGATCCCCTTTAATGCGACACACTTGGCCTTTTAATTGGAGTGAAGTAAAAAGTGCCGCTGAAATGCAGTAAAAGTATAAAGTACAGTACTTGTGTAAATGTACTTAGTTACTGGGGACCTCTACTGCACTGTAAGGATAAAAACATCACCAAATAAATGAATTGATAAAAACAAAGCACTAACTGGACATCAGACAAAGGCTCAGCTGTGTTTGTTCTCCTCTGAGCTCCATGAATCCAAACTCGGGTCCTATTTTAGTTTCTGATTTATGTTTCTTTTCCTCACTGTAATTATTCAAGGAAAAGTAAACCCAACATCTGCCGCATGTCAAAGAACAGGAAGCTTTGTTTTTAATGGTGTGGCTTTAAGTCAAACACGGACACATTGCAGCAGATGTTATTCGTGTTCTCAACACTTTTCACTTTGCAGATTATGGAGCTTTTCATATGGTGATGAACTGAGAGGAATCCTGAAAAGACTTCAGAATGTCTCAAAGAATCGCGTCGGATAAAACCACGTTTGAAGCTGATTGATGTCATCGACTCACAACGGCGGTTTGATTTCAGTGTTCACTGAAGATCTTCGGTGTTTACAGACATCACCTTCGTTTTTAGGGGAAATTGTGATGCACAGGACAGGAGGACAGAGGACAGGAGGACAGAGGACAGGAGGAGAGAGGACAGGAGGACAGAGGACAGGAGGAGAGAGGACAGGAGGAGGGAGGACAGGAGGAGAGAGGACAGGAGGAGAGAGGACAGGAGGACAGAGGACAGGAGGACAGAGGACAGGAGGAGAGAGGACAGGAGGAGAGAGGACAGGAGGAGAGAGGACAGGAGGACAGAGGACAGGAGGAGAGAGGACAGGAGGAGAGAGGACAGGAGGAGAGAGAACAGGAGGAGGGAGGACAGGAGGACAGAGGACAGGAGGACAGAGGACAGGAGGACAGAGGACAGGAGGAGAGAGGACAGGAGGAGAGAGGACAGGAGGACAGAGGACAGGAGGACAGAGGACAGGAGGACAGAGGACAGGAGGACAGGAGGACAGAGGACAGGAGGAGAGAGGACAGGAGGAGAGAGGACAGGAGGACAGAGGACAGGAGGAGAGAGGACAGGAGGAGGAAGACAGGAGGACAGAGGACAGGAGGAGAGAGGACAGGAGGAGGGAGGACAGGAGGAGAGAGGACAGGAGGACAGAGGACAGGAGGAGAGAGGACAGGAGGAGAGAGGACAGGAGGAGAGAGGACAGGAGGACAGAGGACAGGAGGACAGGAGGAGAGAGAACAGGAGGACAGAGGACAGGAGGAGAGAGGACAGGAGGACAGAGGACAGGAGGACAGGAGGAGAGAGAACAGGAGGACAGAGGACAGGAGGAGAGAGGACAGGAGGAGAGAGGACAGGAGGACAGAGGACAGGAGGAGAGAGGACAGGAGGAGAGAGGACAGGAGGACAGAGGACAGGAGGAGAGAGGACAGGAGGAGAGAGGACAGGAGGAGAGAGGACAGGAGGAGAGAGGACAGGAGGAGGGAGGACAGGAGGAGAGAGGACAGGAGGAGAGAGGACAGGAGGAGAGAGGACAGGAGGAGGGAGGACAGGAGGAGGAAGACAGGAGGACAGAGGACAGGAGGAGAGAGGACAGGAGGAGAGAGGACAGGAGGAGGAAGACAGGAGGAGAGAGGACAGGAGGAGAGAGGACAGGAGGAGAGAGGACAGGAGGACAGAGGACAGGAGGAGAGAGGACAGGAGGACAGAGGACAGGAGGACAGAGGACAGGAGGAGAGAGGACAGGAGGACAGAGGACAGGAGAAGAGAGGACAGGAGGAGAGAGGACAGGAGGAGGGAGGACAGGAGGAGAGAGGACAGGAGGAGAGAGGACAGGAGGAGAGAGGACAGGAGGAGGGAGGACAGGAGGAGGAAGACAGGAGGACAGAGGACAGGAGGAGAGAGGACAGGAGGAGAGAGGACAGGAGGAGGAAGACAGGAGGAGAGAGGACAGGAGGAGAGAGGACAGGAGGAGAGAGGACAGGAGGAGGGAGGACAGGAGGAGGAAGACAGGAGGACAGAGGACAGGAGGAGAGAGGACAGGAGGACAGAGGACAGGAGGACAGGAGGAGAGAGAACAGGAGGACAGAGGACAGGAGGAGAGAGGACAGGAGGACAGAGGACAGGAGGAGAGAGGACAGGAGGAGGGAGGACAGGAGGAGAGAGGACAGGAGGAGAGAGGACAGGAGGAGAGAGGACAGAAGGAGGGAGGACAGGAGGAGAGAGGACAGGAGGAGAGAGGACAGGAGGAGAGAGGACAGGAGGAGGGAGGACAGGAGGACAGAGGACAGGAGGACAGAGGACAGGAGGAGAGAGGACAGGAGGAGAGAGGACAGGAGGAGGGAGGACAGGAGGACAGAGGACAGGAGGACAGAGGACAGGAGGAGAGAGGACAGGAGGAGAGAGGACAGGAGGAGAGAGGACAGGAGGAGAGAGGACAGGAGGAGAGAGGACAGGAGGAGGGAGGACAGGAGGAGAGAGGACAGGAGGAGAGAGGACAGGAGGAGAGAGGACAGGAGGACAGAGGACAGGAGGACAGAGGACAGGAGGAGAGAGGACAGGAGGACAGAGGACAGGAGGAGAGAGGACAGGAGGAGAGAGGACAGGAGGACAGAGGACAGGAGGAGAGAGGACAGGAGGACAGAGGACAGGAGGAGAGAGGACAGGAGGAGAGAGGACAGGAGGACAGAGGACAGGAGGAGAGAGGACAGGAGGAGGAAGACAGGAGGACAGAGGACAGGAGGAGAGAGGACAGGAGGACAGAGGACAGGAGGAGGAAGACAGGAGGACAGAGGACAGGAGGACAGAGGACAGGAGGAGAGAGGACAGGAGGAGAGAGGACAGGAGGAGGGAGGACAGGAGGACAGAGGACAGGAGGAGAGAGGACAGGAGGACAGAGGACAGGAGGACAGAGGACAGGAGGAGAGAGGACAGGAGGAGAGAGGACAGGAGGACAGAGGACAGGAGGAGAGAGGACAGGAGGAGAGAGGACAGGAGGACAGAGGACAGAGGACAGGAGGAGGGAGGACAGGAGGACAGAGGACAGGAGGAGAGAGGACAGGAGGACAGAGGACAGGAGGACAGAGGACAGGAGGAGAGAGGACAGGAGGACAGAGGACAGGAGGACAGAGGACAGGAGGACAGAGGACAGGAGGAGGGAGGACAGGAGGACAGAAGACAGGAGGACAGATGACAGATGACAGGAGGAGAGAGGACAGGAGGAGGAAGACAGAGGACAGACGATAGATATTGATAATACAATAACTTTAAACTTGAACTACTGATACAATTAAAATATAAGCAAGAAGTTGAACATTTGAAGTGAGTGTTTGTAGTTTCAAGGCTTCATGTCTCAGAGTCTCTTCCTCCCGTCTGTCTCACATCAACAGGCTTCAGACCGACGCTCCCACGTCCACTTTGTTAGCGGTTGAGGCTGATACACTGTGAAAGGGCAGCTCGGTGTCTTGATCCAGACAGCGAGATGGATGGCGGGGATCTCCCATCTTATTTATTTCATGCCTCGTTCGCTCTCTCTGGATCTGACCTTTTTCGGATGACAACCTTGTGAAGAGCACTTCGTCGGAGCAAGCGGGGTCACTCCTGGGAAAATGAAGGCTGCGGGGGTGTGGGGGGGGGGTTGCAGTGTCAATTATCTCTCAAATGTCACAAGCTGTTTTTCAGAGGAAGGGAAGATTCATCTCTCCTGTTAAGGACAGCTTTTTTCTTAAGGTGGAAGCTTTTAACGTTTGCAGGTAAAAGCACGGTAAAGCCAGCTGTCCACTAGTTAGCTAGCTTGCTAGTTCCGACACTGGTTTAACTATTGTTTTTACACTAATGTAGCCGAGGGTTTATGTTGCGCCTATACTTTAGGATAATAATAAAATAATAAACACGGGGCTCCGTATTCTGCGCCAAGATGGCAGCAACTTTATTCACTTCTCACACACTTCGCCAGAACCTCTTTTCTCCTCAACTCCTTCCGTCTCATCCTCCACAATAAAAGCACCAGAAACATACACAGGAACACTGCTTCATATGAGCTCTTAACGTGTTCAACACAGAAACATACACAGGAACACTGCTTCATATGAGCTCTTAACATGTTCAACACAGAAACATACACAGGAACACTGCTTCATATGAGCTCTTAACATGTTCAACACAGAAACATACTCAGGAACACTGCTTCATATGAGCTCTTAACATGTTCAACACAGAAACATACTCAGGAACACTGCTTCATATGAGCTCTTAACAAGTTCAACACAGAAACATACTCAGGAACACTGCTTCATATGAGCTCTTAACATGTTCAACACAGAAACATACACAGGAACACTGCTTCTTATGAGCTCTTAACGTGCTCAACACAGAAACATACACAGGAACACTGCTTCATATGAGCTCTTAACATGTTCAACACAGAAACATACTCAGGAACACTGCTTCATATGAGCTCTTAACATGTTCAACACAGAAACATACTCAGGAACACTGCTTCATATGAGCTCTTAACATGTTCAACACAGAAACATACACAGGAACACTGCTTCATATGAGCTCTTAACATGTTCAACACAGAAACATACACAGGAACACTGCTTCATATGAGCTCTTAACATGCTCAACACAGAAACATACACAGGAACACTGCTTCATATGAGCTCTTAACATGTTCAACACAGAAACATACACAGGAACACTGCTTCATATGAGCTCTTAACATGTTCAACACAGAAACATACACAGGAACACTGCTTCATATGAGCTCTTAACATGTTCAACACAGAAACATACTCAGGAACACTGCTTCATATGAGCTCTTAACATGTTCAACACAGAAACATACTCAGGAACACTGCTTCATATGAGCTCTTAACATGTTCAACACAGAAACATACTCAGGAACACTGCTTCATATGAGCTCTTAATGTGCTCAACACAGAAACATACTCAGGAACACTGCTTCATATGAGCTCTTAACATGTTCAACACAGAAACATACACAGGAACACTGCTTCATATGAGCTCTTAACATGTTCAACACAGAAACATACTCAGGAACACTGCTTCATATGAGCTCTTAACATGTTCAACACAGAAACATACTCAGGAACACTGCTTCATATGAGCTCTTAACAAGTTCAACACAGAAACATACTCAGGAACACTGCTTCATATGAGCTCTTAATGTGCTCAACACAGAAACATACACAGGAACACTGCTTCTTATGAGCTCTTAACGTGCTCAACACAGAAACATACACAGGAACACTGCTTCATATGAGCTCTTAACATGTTCAACACAGAAACATACTCAGGAACACTGCTTCATATGAGCTCTTAACATGTTCAACACAGAAACATACACAGGAACACTGCTTCATATGAGCTCTTAACGTGTTCAACACAGAAACATACTCAGGAACACTGCTTCATATGAGCTCTTAACAAGTTCAACACAGAAACATACTCAGGAACACTGCTTCATATGAGCTCTTAATGTGCTCAACACAGAAACATACACAGGAACACTGCTTCATATGAGCTCTTAACATGTTCAACACAGAAACATACACAGGAACACTGCTTCATATGAGCTCTTAACATGTTCAACACAGAAACATACTCAGGAACACTGCTTCATATGAGCTCTTAACATGTTCAACACAGAAACATACTCAGGAACACTGCTTCATATGAGCTCTTAATGTGTTCAACACAGAAACATACACAGGAACACTGCTTCATATGAGCTCTTAATGTGCTCAACACAGAAACATACACAGGAACACTGCTTCATATGAGCTCTTAATGTGTTCAACACAGAAACATACACAGGAACACTGCTTCATATGAGCTCTTAACGTGCTCAACACAGAAACATACTCAGGAACACTGCTTCATATGAGCTCTTAATGTGCTCAACACAGAAACATACACAGGAACACTGCTTCATATGACCTCTTAACGTGCTCAACACAGAAACATACTCAGGAACACTGCTTCATATGAGCTCTTAACATGTTCAACACAGAAACATACTCAGGAACACTGCTTCATATGAGCTCTTAACATGTTCAACACAGAAACATACACAGGAACACTGCTTCATATGAGCTCTTAACGTGTTCAACACAGAAACATACTCAGGAACACTGCTTCATATGAGCTCTTAACGTGCTCAACACAGAAACATACTCAGGAACACTGCTTCATATGAGCTCTTAATGTGTTCAACACAGAAACATACACAGGAACACTGCTTCATATGAGCTCTTAACATGTTCAACACAGAAACATACACAGGAACACTGCTTCATATGAGCTCTTAACATGTTCAACACAGAAACATACACAGGAACACTGCTTCATATGAGCTCTTAACGTGTTCAACACAGAAACATACTCAGGAACACTGCTTCATATGAGCTCTTAACGTGCTCAACACAGAAACATACTCAGGAACACTGCTTCTTATGAGCTCTTAACGTGTTCAACACAGAAACATACTCAGGAACACTGCTTCATATGAGCTCTTAACATGCTCAACACAGAAACATACACAGGAACACTGCTTCATATGAGCTCTTAACATGTTCAACACAGAAACATACTCAGGAACACTGCTTCATATGAGCTCTTAACGTGCTCAACACAGAAACATACACAGGAACACTGCTTCATATGAGCTCTTAACATGTTCAACACAGAAACATACACAGGAACACTGCTTCATATGAGCTCTTAATGTGCTCAACACAGAAACATACACAGGAACACTGCTTCATATGAGCTCTTAATGTGTTCAACACAGAAACATACACAGGAACACTGCTTCATATGAGCTCTTAATGTGTTCAACACAGAAACATACACAGGAACACTGCTTCATATGAGCTCTTAACATGCTCAACACAGAAACATACTCAGGAACACTGCTTCATATGAGCTCTTAACGTGCTCAACACAGAAACATACTCAGGAACACTGCTTCATATGAGCTCTTAACATGCTCAACACAGAAACATACTCAGGAACACTGCTTCATATGAGCTCTTAACATGCTCAACACAGAAACATACTCAGGAACACTGCTTCATATGAGCTCTTAACAAGTTCAACACAGAAACATACTCAGGAACACTGCTTCATATGAGCTCTTAATGTGCTCAACACAGAAACATACTCAGGAACACTGCTTCATATGAGCTCTTAACATGCTCAACACAGAAACATACTCAGGAACACTGCTTCATATGAGCTCTTAACAAGTTCAACACAGAAACATACTCAGGAACACTGCTTCTTATGAGCTCTTAACATGCTCAACACAGAAACATACACAGGAACACTGCTTCATATGAGCTCTTAATGTGCTCAACACAGAAACATACTCAGGAACACTGCTTCATATGAGCTCTTAACAAGTTCAACACAGAAACATACACAGGAACACTGCTTCATATGAGCTCTTAATGTGCTCAACACAGAAACATACTCAGGAACACTGCTTCTTATGAGCTCTTAACGTGCTCAACACAGAAACATACACAGGAACACTGCTTCATATGAGCTCTTAACATGTTCAACACAGAAACATACTCAGGAACACTGCTTCATATGAGCTCTTAACATGTTCAACACAGAAACATACTCAGGAACACTGCTTCATATGAGCTCTTAACATGTTCAACACAGAAACATACTCAGGAACACTGCTTCATATGAGCTCTTAACATGTTCAACACAGAAACATACACAGGAACACTGCTTCATATGAGCTCTTAACATGCTCAACACAGAAACATACACAGGAACACTGCTTCATATGAGCTCTTAACATGTTCAACACAGAAACATACACAGGAACACTGCTTCATATGAGCTCTTAACATGTTCAACACAGAAACATACTCAGGAACACTGCTTCATATGAGCTCTTAACATGTTCAACACAGAAACATACTCAGGAACACTGCTTCATATGAGCTCTTAACATGTTCAACACAGAAACATACTCAGGAACACTGCTTCATATGAGCTCTTAACGTGTTCAACACAGAAACATACACAGGAACACTGCTTCATATGAGCTCTTAATGTGCTCAACACAGAAACATACACAGGAACACTGCTTCATATGAGCTCTTAATGTGTTCAACACAGAAACATACACAGGAACACTGCTTCATATGAGCTCTTAACGTGCTCAACACAGAAACATACTCAGGAACACTGCTTCATATGAGCTCTTAATGTGCTCAACACAGAAACATACACAGGAACACTGCTTCATATGAGCTCTTAACGTGCTCAACACAGAAACATACTCAGGAACACTGCTTCATATGAGCTCTTAATGTGCTCAACACAGAAACATACACAGGAACACTGCTTCATATGAGCTCTTAACGTGCTCAACACAGAAACATACACAGGAACACTGCTTCATATGAGCTCTTAACGTGCTCAACACAGAAACATACACAGGAACACTGCTTCATATGAGCTCTTAACGTGCTCAACACAGAAACATACTCAGGAACACTGCTTCATATGAGCTCTTAACGTGCTCAACACAGAAACATACACAGGAACACTGCTTCTTATGAGCTCTTAACGTGCTCAACACAGAAACATACACAGGAACACTGCTTCATATGAGCTCTTAACATGTTCAACACAGAAACATACACAGGAACACTGCTTCATATGAGCTCTTAACATGTTCAACACAGAAACATACTCAGGAACACTGCTTCATATGAGCTCTTAACATGTTCAACACAGAAACATACTCAGGAACACTGCTTCATATGAGCTCTTAACATGTTCAACACAGAAACATACTCAGGAACACTGCTTCATATGAGCTCTTAACGTGCTCAACACAGAAACATACACAGGAACACTGCTTCATATGAGCTCTTAACGTGCTCAACACAGAAACATACTCAGGAACACTGCTTCATATGAGCTCTTAATGTGTTCAACACAGAAACATACACAGGAACACTGCTTCATATGAGCTCTTAACATGTTCAACACAGAAACATACACAGGAACACTGCTTCATATGAGCTCTTAACATGTTCAACACAGAAACATACACAGGAACACTGCTTCATATGAGCTCTTAACGTGTTCAACACAGAAACATACTCAGGAACACTGCTTCATATGAGCTCTTAATGTGCTCAACACAGAAACATACTCAGGAACACTGCTTCTTATGAGCTCTTAACATGTTCAACACAGAAACATACTCAGGAACACTGCTTCATATGAGCTCTTAACGTGCTCAACACAGAAACATACTCAGGAACACTGCTTCTTATGAGCTCTTAACGTGTTCAACACAGAAACATACTCAGGAACACTGCTTCATATGAGCTCTTAACATGCTCAACACAGAAACATACACAGGAACACTGCTTCATATGAGCTCTTAACATGTTCAACACAGAAACATACTCAGGAACACTGCTTCATATGAGCTCTTAACGTGCTCAACACAGAAACATACTCAGGAACACTGCTTCTTATGAGCTCTTAACGTGTTCAACACAGAAACATACTCAGGAACACTGCTTCATATGAGCTCTTAACATGCTCAACACAGAAACATACACAGGAACACTGCTTCATATGAGCTCTTAACATGTTCAACACAGAAACATACTCAGGAACACTGCTTCATATGAGCTCTTAACATGTTCAACACAGAAACATACTCAGGAACACTGCTTCATATGAGCTCTTAATGTGCTCAACACAGAAACATACTCAGGAACACTGCTTCATATGAGCTCTTAACGTGCTCAACACAGAAACATACACAGGAACACTGCTTCATATGAGCTCTTAACGTGCTCAACACAGAAACATACACAGGAACACTGCTTCTTATGAGCTCTTAACGTGCTCAAACACAGAAACATACACAGGAACACTGCTTCATATGAGCTCTTAACGTGTTCAACACAGAAACATACACAGGAACACTGCTTCATATGAGCTCTTAATGTGCTCAACACAGAAACATACTCAGAAACACTGCTTCATATGAGCTCTTAACATGTTCAACACAGAAACATACACAGGAACACTGCTTCATATGAGCTCTTAACGTGCTCAACACAGAAACATACTCAGGAACACTGCTTCATATGAGCTCTTAACATGTTCAACACAGAAACATACACAGGAACACTGCTTCATATGAGCTCTTAATGTGCTCAACACAGAAACATACACAGGAACACTGCTTCATATGAGCTCTTAATGTGCTCAACACAGAAACATACACAGGAACACTGCTTCTTATGAGCTCTTAACATGCTCAACACAGAAACATACTCAGGAACACTGCTTCTTATGAGCTCTTAATGTGCTCAACACAATAGCTTACACTAATCATGTCCTTTTTTACTTTTTTCCTTTGATTCTTCTTCTTTCCCTGTTTTCCTTCCTTGTTTTGTTCTCCTTCCTTCCTCCCTTCAAACCTTCCTTCTTCTCTTTCCTTTCTTCATTTCTTCTTGTTGGACTTTTCCTTCCTTGTTTTGCTCCCCTTCCTCCTCTCTTTCCTTTTCTATTCTTTTACCTTTTTCTTCCTGATTTTGTTCCTCTTCCCTCCTCCCTTCTTTCCCTCCTTCCTTCCTCCTTCCTTTCCTTTTGTCTTTTCTTCCCTATTACCTTTTCCTTCCTGGTTTTGTTCCCCTTCCTTCCCCCCTTCTTTCCTTACTTCCTTCCTCCATTTGTCCTTTCTTCCTTGCTTGTTTCCTTCCCTTCTCAAATATCTGACAGAAATTAAACTAAATCAATATTGTGTTTTTTCCTTTGTTCAACATTTTCCCTGGACATGAAACAACTCAATCTCCCATAAATAACCATTATTGTGTATCTCCTGTTTCATTATGAAGGATTCATTCATGTTCAGTTCAGAACAAAGAGCACACGGACCACGCCAGAGGCCACTTGTACATCTGTGTATTTAAAAGTACCTTTTAACGCGGCCATTAGAGCCGCTGAGTGTTGTGAGGGAGTTGTGTTGTGATGATGTCAAAGTGTGCTGTGCCAGGACTTTCATCTCCCACTCCTGCTGGCTTCAAACGGGTCTTTCAAATGTGTCCGTGATATTCCGAGGTAACGCACGGCCGCCCTCCGTCTGCAGCCCGGCGCCGTCCTCCATCAGCTCGCCAAGACCGGATGACAAGGTTTTCACTTTGGCTGTGAGGTCAAAACAAGACGCGTTCAACAGGAGCTACAATACAGAACGCATTCATTTAACCAGCTGACACTGAACAGTGACGCATCATTGCATCTTCTGTTTGTTTGAAATACAGTTCAAACATTTACTTTATTGAGGACTTCAGCATCTTTTTGCCACCATGACAAATATTTCAATTGAAACTTGAAAAGCTTCTTCTTTCGAAGACATATTTTTCTTGTTATAAAAACTAGTAAAGTATTAAATTATAAACCAGGTTCAAATTTTTGTTTTGTTTAAATTAGATAAATCTGTCCTCATAACAAGTATTGATCTTTTTGGGGCAGATTCTTTGAAAAGTTCAGTGACATAACAAGATAAAGTGATGTGTTGTTAAAGAATAATGACCTTTTATTGAGCTGAACAGGGATGGAAAGAACATGTTGCTAATAATGTAGCTTTCTGCTGTGAACCTTTGGCTGCGGTTAAACTATTAACAGAGAAGATGACTCTACTTCTCTCTTGATTTATTACCTCAGTAAACATGCGGTTCACCGATTGGTTTCACACTTAATTAAATGGTACGAAGACAAATCTATGACAAACTTTCTTGACTTGCAAAATTGACAAACGTGTAATTCATGGTCAATTCAAAAAGCATCCAAAAATATTTGTCTTTTGCAGTTGACTACTATATGAAATAATATTCATGGGGGACACTGGAAATGGGCGGGACTTCGCCTCTCTATCGAACCGATGACGTACAGATTCATTGAACAGCCGAACTGATGAAACACAACATGAATCTCACGAAACACTTGAACGTTCATTAAAGAGCAGCGAGATGCATCGTGTTGTATGAAGAGCTCTCACGGTTGAAGGCGGCCAGCGAGGAGCTCCGTCTCCTCTGAAGCCTCTCGGCCCTCGAGTCGGACGCCCACACGGTGTGAAAAAAACAACTTCAACGTTGGACTCGACATGGAAATGTTCAGCAGGAAGCCAAAGTAAACATCCATCTGCTGTTGTAATTGTCTGGAGCGTGTTCAAACAGCTCGGACACAATGAGACACCTATGAGAAGGTATCTAACGAGATATTATTCATAATCAGGACATTTTTATGTCAAAACCCAGGAAACTAAATAAGAAAAGATGGTGGAGTAAATTTAAAGTTAAACTCCAATTGAACTTAATTTTGAAAGTTGAAGATCTATTTTAAGAACTAAATCATCACACAGAAAGGAGAACCTTAAGAAGACAGACTCTATTCCAATTAAATAACTTAAAACATGAAAACTACTATCCAGAGAGGTACTGAATGTAAATGAAGTGAATACGATCAATAAATACGATCAAATGGGTGATTTCACTCAAATCTCAAGGTTTATGAACTTTATATCTCCAAAGTATCTTTTTCCTTTCAACAATTACAAAATATAGATAAACAATGCAATTCAAAATAACTGAAATGATATTTGACTGAAAAAGAGATCATTTTTATTTCAGTTGGACTTTATATTAAAATGTTAAACTATTCTAAATAGAGACCAGTGGTGGAAGATTATGATTTACGTACGTAAAAGTAGTAATATCATAGTGTAATAAATACAAGTAAACACACCTGCAAACTAAAAAGGTGACGAGACATTTTAATACGCAAATAAAGCTTTTTGGAGCGTTTTGGGACGAGAAAACAATATGTTGTTTTGATAAACAATCCCGTCTTATTGCATTTTGATTCTTTTAATCACAATGTCTAACAACAGGCACGATGGGCCACAGGATGAACTGCCACTTAAGTATTAAAATATACTTAAAGTACTTGTTTTGCAGAATGACCCTTTACAGAATACGTTTATATTATTGCATTATAATTATGAATGCATTCACGAGTGCATCACTTTAGTATTGCAGCTGGTAAAGGTGGGAATAGTTTTCATTCATATTTATCTTATAATATCATTTATTTGTTATATGTTGTAATCTGTAAACTAAAGGTATTAAATACATGTAGTGATGAGAAGTAGTACGTGATTGTGCTGAGAGGAGAAGAACACGTTCAGGTAACGAGGACGAGCACTGTTGCTATGGTTACTGCAGGTTAACCTCTGAAGTGACTGGTTAAACTGGTAAACCATAACTCTGCTCTGTTTTAACTGACACCTGCCAGCCAATCAGATTATTGTAAAGTTGCACTATTTAACTTTTAAACTAAGTGGTTTCAATTCTTCAGTCACGAATGTGTGAAAATGTTTTGATCTCATCAATACACTACTATATTGATCCTAGAGTAATACTTCTCTCCTCTATCTTTCCTCTCCAGAGAGGGGAATACAATGCTGATCTCGACCTGCAGATATGCATATTAATCATAATTACACAACCAGTTTGTCATTCAGCTCGGGCACACAGTTCAGTGAAGAGCGCCTCTTCATTTGTTTGGGAATAATGTTCCACTCAAACATGCGGCACAGCACAGGGTTACTCTAGTAACCTTTTCTATGAATAGTAAATGTCACCGTAATCAATTTTAGATGGGGCGGCTCTGCAGGTGGAGCTTGGAGCCGGTTGGGAGGAGGAAGAGAGGTTGATGTGAGCTGCTGGAGCTTCTGAAGATGCTTTTTATAAAGGTGTGTGAGGTAAACAGCCACAAATAACTGCTGCGAAGAGCTGACAGGGATACGGGTTGTTTATGTCAGACACCAAAGTGCAATAAGTCCGAAAAGCGGATATTTAGTTTACAAATACAAGTTTTGCATTCAAAATGATACTTTAAAGTGTCAAATTGAAGATCGCTATCCCTGAATGAGCCAACACAATGGTGATAGAGCATATGGCCCACTGATGAAAGTATTGTAATATTAATATAAGTGTACAAAGTCAATTGTAAAAAGTCCTGTAGCCAATATTTAAATTAAGGGAATTGTTCAACATTTTGGTAATTATGTTTTAATAGGAGTCGGTGAGCTTAGTTTAGCATGAAGGTAACAGTTAGTGTGGCGCTGTCTAAACCAGGCGGCAACCTCCGGTTCTGAAGAGTGAAGTCGATGCTTCAAGTCTTAAAGCTGCATTCTCTCCACTGACCACCAGGGGGCGACTCCTCTGGTCCTATAGAAGTCTATAGAAAATGACTCTACTTCTCTCTTAATTTATTACCTCAGTAAACATTGTAAACATGAGTTTATGGTCTCAATCTCTAGTTTCAAGTCTTCTTCAATACAGCATGATGTTCATTTAGTACATTATGGTCCATTTAGAGTCAAACAGACCATAAAGTAATCCAAGACCTTAATCCAAGATGGCGAAATCGAGGCTTCATAACGTCAGTCCACAAACCAATGGGTGACGTCACGATGACTACGTCCACTTCTTATTTACATTCTATGGTCTAAAGGTAGCAAAAGCCACATGCTAGCATAAAGTTCACTAATTAACGCATTTTAGCTTGTTTGTAAATCATCAAAATAAACGTAGAACTTATTATCTCGAGCTAAGCTAAAGAGTTAACTGTTGCTTTTCAGATTTCCTGAAACATTTTATATTTATATGTAAATGTGTACAAGATTTATGTAAAGTAAAAAAACTCAAATCACATTTGTCCTGTACTTCGTTACGTCCCACCTCTTTTGATTTTACCTATAAAACTTGCTTTAGTCGTAGAGAGAAGATGCCAGCGAAGAGACATTTGCAAAGCTATTCTCTTGATGCCATGTGTCATTTTTCTGGCTGAAAATGGCAACGAAGGGGCCCGGAGGGAATACTGGAGGGAATGTGGCTGGAGAGGAGGGACAGAGACAGACTGTGACAGCAGGCTTCAAACCTTTCACAAAATATCAGCTTTGCAAATTCTTCATGAGGTAGAAAAAGCATTCAGGGTGCACACATTGAGAAATACTGAATGTAAACAGAGACACTGATATGTACAGTAACTGTAAGTTCTCATACGAACCGTTGCATTAGGATACCTGTAAACTGTGAAAACTAATTACCGCGTAAGCAATAGAGCTAAGCCAAAGAGTTGACGAGACCGCTAGCTAACTCAGACAGCTTTATTTGCACTTTATTTTCCATAACTTCTAATTGAACAAAATGGTCTGCAATGGTGGACAAAATGCCGAACGCAGAAAGAAAATAGAGAGAAGCTTTGGGCTTTGGTCGGGACTGAAAGGTCTGGCTTGCGAGTTAGCGGTTAGCTCGCCAGTTAGCAAGACTAAAAACAAACTGCTGCATGTTGCTGATCGATTACGCCACTTTAATACCATGAAGTCCATCGTATGAACCGAAACCACGGTAATTAAAACATAAATTCAAATGTACTGTACTTATTTACGTCCTACTTCAGTTGATGTTACACATAAAACTTGCCATTCACAAAGCTATTATCTGACGCCATGTGTCATTTGGTGTAAATACCACCTGACTGACTTTTGCTCGTTGACCGGAGAGCCAGCAGGTCACGGAGAGCCTCGGTGCCTCAGGCTGAGCCGAGTCTCTGCATCTCCGGCTCGTCCACATGACACGGAGCTGATGACGCTGCATTATTTAAAGTCCATCCAACTCCCAGAGTCACAGCACTTTAATCTTGCAGCCTCTCATAACCCCGTCTCTGCAGTGCTCGTGTTACCGTTCGTTCCACTGACAGAGAGAGGACAGGGATGCTTCTTTCAAAAGATAACTAATGTTGTTTTATCTTTTTATGTTTATCAATCAATTCCCCTGACAGTGAATTTATGAACACGTGCTGCACCAGCCAAAACTTAATATAGCTTCATTGTTGTCCAAAAAACAAATCTGAAGATTTGTTAAGTTTATGTAAAATTGATTATTTACATTTCCAAAAAAAAGAGACAAAGTTCTGTTATTTCAGTTTTTTTAGCTAAAGTTTAGTTTTCTCTGAAGAAAGCTTTAACCCTAGTAAAATAATATAAATCTTTTGGAAACTTTGGGTTACACTGGCAATTAACCTGAATTAATGAATCATACGTGTACCAATTGAATTATGTATCATTAGTAAATTACTAGGAAAAAAAGGTAAAAAAATAATCTTTAAATAGCTTATTTTGTTTTTCTATTGAGGACGATCTCTGAAGAAAAGCCCAAACAGAAATGTAACAATAACTCTCATACTGTAATGTTTAAGATGGTTTTTGGTGAAGCCAACAGACGGGAGACGATTCTTGCAACGTGGCAACAAGGCAACCTGGTGTTTCTGGAGGACAGTGAGAACCGGCGCTCCAGAGGTTGGTGCTTTAGCTGAGTGACCTGCTGCTTTAAATGCTTCACCATTTATCTTTTGTCCTCCAGAGGAAACTGGTTTTTTCCTGCTCTGTAAAGGATTTATTCCTCTCTTCGTGGACGGTGAACATTTTGTCTTCATTTATAAAACACTGATAACTAATTGTGACATTTGACCCAATCTCAACTCTTTGACATATTTACTAAAATATCTCGACGTGATTTCATCCTCGTCTCCTTTTAACAACATGGAAAGTAAAAATAAAACTGAATTGTCCAGGAGTGCAGCGTACATCACTATTACATGTTGTTTACCTGTTAACCGGTGGAGTCCATGTACATTGATTCAGCTCTTTAAAAACATACATAATAATATATAATAATATAATATAATATACCTGAAATGATGGGCTGCAGGTGGAAGGAAAACACACGTTGCTATTACTTTGCTTTAGATGACTTGAGACAGCAGTTCTGGATTGTACCACTAAACAGGTCAGTGATACTAGTTTAGTATTTCAGTAACCCGAGTGTAGAACTCTAGTTACTCCATCATTAAATTATCAGATGATCCTGCCATTTTACTTTTTTACTTTTTTTAATTGTCTACTGAAGGAAAGCTACATTTTCGAGTATTATTTAGAAATACAAAGATGTGTAACATGTTATACTGATGTTGACCACACGATGAAACCATCTCCTGGCTCATAGACTGTAAATAAGAAGTGGACGTAGTCATCGTGACGTCACCCTTTGGTTTGTGGACGTTATGAAGCCTCTCGCCATCTCGGATTACGGCGTGTTGTTGCCATGTTGTTTTCACAGAAGTGACCATATTTGGACTGAGGAGGAGTGACGTAGAGACGCCGTATACGTCTCTGGTAGCGGCAGCGACCTGTCAATCACCATGTAGCCCCGCCCCTAAAGCATCCCCTGCTTTATGGTCTGTTTGACTCTAAATGGACCATCATGTACTAAATGAACATCATGCTGTATTGAAGAAGACTTGAAACTAGAGATTGAGACCATAAACTCATGTTTACAATGTTTACTGAGGTAATAAATCAAGAGAGAAGTAGAGTCATTTTCTCATAGACTTCTATACAACCAGAGGAGTCGCCCCCTGGTGGACACTAGAGAGAATGCAGGTTAGGACACTTCCACATCAGCTTCACTCGGCAGAACCAGAGGTTGCCAGCTGCTCCAAATACCTCGCTGACCTGGAGCATGTTGGTCGTCTCTCTGTAGCAGACTACCTGGTCTCACAGAAATAGGTGAAATGGTCAGCACAAGAACGCATTAAGTGTTTGGTGGCACAAAATGTGTTCAAATTATGTATCAGCAGCAGAAAAAAACGGTTAGGAGGCTGGACTGCGGTAGTTCCCAAGTGACGTTTTTCCTAAACCTAATTTAGGGATTTTGTAGCCTAAACCTTAAATTAATTTAGTTGCCAAAAACCATGTTTTCCTTAAACCTCATTGAGTGGTTTTGTTGGGTTGTACTACTACAACGTCTGCACTTCTTGCTGCCACTCAAGAGTTCAGAAGAAGTTTACGGTAGTCTTTTATCAGGCGACCTTTGAGAGCGTCATCACAGCTCAGTTTGGTAACCTCTCCCCTGTGCAACTAAAGTCCAAACTGTTCCGACCCATGCAGACTGGAGATTATAGGTGTAAACCGGCATCCATCCTGGCAGTGGATCTAAGAACAGGCTGTTCTAAGGTCAGCCAACAAGATAATAACTGACCCATCCCATGTGCTCCACACTGAGTACCAGCTACCGTCTGAGAGGAGGTTTTTAGAGTACCACATTGTTGATTTAAAAACTGCAGATTTACAAAATCATTTCACGACAGGTTAATAGCAGACCACCTCAAGGTGTCACTCAGAGAGAACCAGGACATTCTGATGTAGCATTTAAAAATTAAAGCCCGTCAAATCTCATTCATGAGACAACTTCAAATCTCATTCATGAGACGACTTCAAATCTCATTCATGAGACGACTTCAAATCTCATTCATGAGACAACTTCAAATCTCATTCATGAGACGACTTCAAATCTCATTCATGAGACGACTTCAAATCTCATTCATGAGACGACTTCAAATCTCATTCATGAGACGACTTCAAATCTCATTCATGAGACGACTTCAAATCTCATTCATGAGACGACTTCAAATCCTACTTCAATAAATAATTAAAACGGCAGCAGATCATAAGGATGAAATTGAGATGGAAACCAACAGAGTAAGTTTTCACTTATTTATTGATGATTGACTGTTTTCCAGTGGCTTTTTTAGAGGTTTTTATCTATTTTAGCGTCAGCATATGTTTTATTATTATGTTCTTGGATATGCTTTTTGTTACCTGTAGCTGTTAGTGTTTTCTTTTTCATGTATGTGGAGTGTGTTTTACGGACGGTGGATATCCATCCAGATTTCCTACAATGTGGGACAACAAAATGAATTTGGATCTTGAATCTTTAAGGAAAAGCTCAACTCCAGAAATGTGACTACGGTGAAAAAGTAGAACCTAAATCATTTAATTTAAGGGGAATCTTACTTATTATAGTGATTATAAGAGCTGAGCACAAACTAAAAAGAGTATTCGATATCAAAGAATTTTCGTGAAAATACTTTTTAGGGTACTTTTCTATGGAAGTCGGTTGGTCCACTGCTTTGTTCCCAACTGAAATATCTCAACAACTATCAGGTGGATTCAGATTCATTTTTCTCTAAATCTCCATGGTGCTCAGATGATGAATCATACCAATGTTGGTGATACCCGGACTTTCCCTCTAGCGCCACCATGACGTTCACGATTAATGGTTTTGAATGAAATGTCTTGACAGCTATTGGATGGATTTCCAATAAAGTTTGGTTCAGACAATCCTGTTCAATGCTTAGTGCAAATGTTTGCATGCTAATACAGCAGATAAACATGGAAAACAGTATACCTGATAAACATCAGTTAGCATTGTCACTGTGAGCATGTTAGCATTTAGCTCAAAGTAAAGCTAGTTTTCTTCAATTTGATGGCAATACAACTGCCTCACTGTGTGTACAACACCACGTTAATTCTCTGTTTTTGTAGGTTACAGTTCATCTACACTGTAGGAAATGATACCAAAAGAAGAAGTGGATGGAGTTTCTGCAGTATCATTGTTTTGTTTTCATGCCTTTGTTGCATCTACTCTGGATTAAAACTTGTTTGGCAATGTTTAGGTTGATTTTTGACTTTTTAAATTGCTGTTCAGTTGTTTTTAATCCACTTAAATTCAAAATGTGCCATGCAACAGCTAGTGAAGCATTTGAGGTTGAAAAAACAGTCCATAACCAGATCATAAAATGATTGAACACCATATTGTGGACGGGACATTAATCAGGTTCGGCTCCACACACTAAAGATACTCTTAAATCTTACTTATTTAAATGAGGCTCATTAGCTTGAATTCTGACGTCCATGTAAACATAGAGCGGGAGAGAATGAATAGATCATGTGGAACCTGTAATAAATGCCCCGTGGCGGCTTACATTTCCTCCATATGCCGGCCAGGAGTGTTATCGAGCTGCAGCATCACCTGAAGCAGCAGCTCACAGCAGGTGGAGCGTGACTTTCACCCTGCAGTCATTCATGGAGCTCTCGCTCACAAGACATCTCGTGTTTTTAACTTACACTTATCCTGGGGTTGAGTTTCTGACCATATAATACTTTCTTCTCAAATTCAATTACAAGTTGCCGGTACATCCGCAGCCCCTCGTCTGTTGGCTTCACCGAGGACGATATTTAAGATTTAAGTGCTCGGCTCGAGGGCATCTCAACCCCGGCTATAAGAAGTAAAAGCATTATTCTCTGTCTCAGGTTTTCCCACATCTTCTCCTACAATCTTTATTTTAATCCTGCGGCGGACTCTTCCGACAGATTTTCCTGTTTTGAAATCTCTCCATTTTAATTTCATTCAATATTTCAGGTCTTGTGCAGCTAATTCCTCCAAATATCTTCGACTGGAGCTCATCCGCTTTCACCAACCGCCTGTCCTCTATAACATCAAAGGGTTTAACATTAGTACTCATTGCATCTCTTGTTCTTAACCTGGATTTTGACTCCCGTTTTTCTTCTCGCTGTTGTCGAGACGGTTTGTTGTGACCGAACAAAGAGGCGCTAAAGCTCTCACGGGAACTCGGCTGCTCATTCTGGATGCTGCACGCAGCCATGCTGCCATTTCCATCTCAACAACACGAGGCAGGAGGAGTATGGAGTGTTTAAGACGGACAGATAGATGATAGGGGGTTATGGCTGCATCATTTTACAAATATTCTACATTTCTTGGGCCCAAATAATTCAGCCAGACGTGTTGGAAATTAGGGACGGATGCTAGAATTATAAATAAAAGTCTGTGGGTTTGAACAGTGTTTTGCTGCACAGCATGAGTTTATGATTGGGTTATTTATTTATATTGTAAGCATGTACAATACAGCGCCTGAAAATGTGACTTGTAGAGGTATATACCAGAGTTAAAGTGCGACTGAACACGTGTTTGATGTTTGCATCAGAGAGCAAGCAATGCGGTTCATCCTTTGAACAGAAAACTGGTCTTTGAAAGAGGATCTGTGATGTCAAACATGGAGCTGTAGGTGAAGGTGGTGGAGTGTGATGAAGTTTGACCATTAGAGCTCCTCACAACTCAATTCAAATTCAATTAAAATGTCCTAATCATGGGCATCTGTCGCGCTCACGGTATATCCATGTCTTTTATCATAGATATTGCTGGCAATGTCAGAAATCTCATCAATTACATTTTAGAAATCCTCAACAATATCTGACATTTTCTCATAGATCTCCTGCAGTGAAAAAGCATGGATTGAAAAAGCCAGAGTCATTTAAACCCTTACCACTGTGTGTGTGTGTGTGTGTGTGTGTGTGTGTGTGTGTGTGTGTGTGTGTGTGTGTGTGTGTGTGTGTGTGTGTGTGTGTCAGAGAGAGAGTGACTCTGACAGCCCGTCTCACAGCTGGGATACCCGGCCCTCAGGAGTTGGGCGATCAAGCCATGGGGGCGCGGGTTATTTAGGGAACCAGGGAGGAGGAAGTGCTTATTTTCACCACCACCACCGTCTCCCCCAGCCTCCCTCCATCTGACAGCTCCCTCTGTTAATTTGCACAACCTCAATTAGCCTTCAGCGGGAGAATAAAAGGAAGTGGTCAGACAAAATCCTTTAAAAGGGTCTATTCACTGCAGACAAGGGGAGTTTGTGTGTGGGATATAAATACATCTGAGACTGAAGGTGCGTTTGATGTTTGCACCACGCAGCACGAGGCGGTTCAACCTCTAAACTGTGAATCTTTGAAAGCAGACCTGTGATGTCAAACAACACCACCTTTATTGAATAAATGACGCATAGAAACAGGATGCATATACAACAGAGGACTTGAATGCATTTTAATGCTCACAGACTTTATAAATTAATAGATTTAACAGGTGGGAAAAAAACAAAGTCCCTTGCTGATTTCACCAATTATTGAGGGAAGGGAAGCCAGGTTAAAGTTGTTTTTTCATTATCACAGCTGTGACATATAGATTGTGAGACTCAACATGAACATGGTGTCAGATTTCCTGCACGTTCTGGAGCTGAGCGTCTCTTTCCTATTGAAGACGGCAGGTATCAGGGGGTTCATTGCTGCTGGAAAAAGGTGTCTAAATATGCCAGTTGGTGTTATTAATAGTCTGTAACATGTGGATATTTCCTAAAACAGCTGGTCACTGTAGTTTTTAGCTAACATTGCTCAAATGTTGGGGACTATTTCACCGGTGGATTACTACACACTACCGGCAGCAGGGCGGTGTATGCGGGACTGACTCGAAATAAAGACAATAAACAGTGTGGAAGTAGGGAATTGTTTGCTAACATATTAGCATTGCAGCTTTACAACGTGAAATGGTAAAATAATTAGAGGGTACGAATAACTCATTCATGCATAGAAATAACATAATAAATAATGTAATTATGTATATAATAAAATATATAAAGTGTTTTATATGTGTGTTATATAGTGTTTTACAAGGGAACAAAGAAAGAGAGCAAAAGCCTGAACTCCACACTCTGGTGGAAGAAGTACACCGATTATTCACTGAAGTAAAAGTACAAATACCAGTCTAACTAGAATCACCGTCTCCTGTAATAGTATAGTCAGCAAAATGTACTTAAAGTATCAAAAGTTAAAGTACTCTCTACGCAGAATGGCTCCTTTTAAAGTGATATACTGTATTAATATAGACTATTATATTATTCTGTTTTTACCACTAACAGATACATGCAAGAGCATTTTAATGTTGTAGTTTGTCAATGTGGAGCTATTTTTAGATACTTTGTATATTACTGGGTCGATTAGCAACAAAGTATCATACAAGAATATCATGTTTTTTTATGTAAAAAGAAACTAGTAAATATAACTGTCAAATAAATGTAGTGGAGAAAAAAGTAATGATTGATAATGTAGTAGAGAAGACAAATAAAGAAGCATATTGAAATACTTAAAGTACAAGTATGTCAGATTGTTTGTCTTAACTTTTTGCTTTCTGCCTCACATCTGATAAACACACGCACACATATCAAACATTATTATCCACATGAGTGACTGATGTATTACATAATGCATGTTGCCTTGTGCTTCCATAGAACTCTGTTTTTACTGACTTACTATGCTGCAACACAGGAGCAACACATCTCCAGCTCAGGTTCATTTATTCTCTGGAGAAGGCAGCTGATGTGTGTGTTTGTTTTGAAGGAGCATGTAATGGCGGAGATGAAGATAGAGGTTGATGTTTTTGTGATCGGGGCATTAGTAACCATCTGTGAAGAGAGCCCACAGCTGGGGGTTCATTCAACACGTACCAGCAAAACTCTTCTGACAACATGGTGAGCAGCACATGAACTGTTTATCACCACAAAGCGTCCCTTAGGGTCCCTTTACTCCGGCCTTCCCTTTTAGCTCTCCACTGATCAGTTTTAGTTAAAGCATCAAACCTAGCATCAAACCTAGCTAAGTACCTTATTTTATTCACGAATGAAACAGTCGATCTTCACGGGTTCACTCGGTCTCCAGTTAAAAAGAAATCTAACCTAGAAACCAAAGTGGCCGAACTGTGTTCAGTCTAACTGGGTCAGAGAGGATCATAGAGATAGATTAGGAGTAGAACCATAGACTTAAGAAGTGGACGTAGTCATCGTGACATCACCCATTGGTTTGTGGACTGCCGTTTTGAAGCCTTGAATTCGGCGATTAAGGCCGTCGCCATGTTGTTGTTTCGCAACCAATGAACCAAAGTGACAATATTTGGAATGCGGAGGAGTGAAGTATAGACGGCGTATAAGTCTCTGGTATACTAAAGCTATACTAAACCCTGCTTTATGGTCTGTTTGACTCTAAATGGACCATCATGTACTAAATGAACATCATGCTGTATTGAAGAAGACTTGAAACTAGAGATTGAGACCATAAACTCATGTTTACAATGTTTACTGAGGTAATAAATCAAGAGAGAAGTAGAGTCATTTTCTCATAGACTTCTATAGGACCAGAGGAGTCGCCCCCTGCTGGTCAGTAGATAGAGTGCAAGTTTTAAGACACTTCCGCATTGGCTACACTCGGCAGAACTGGAGGTTGCCGTCTGAGTAGAACAGATATTTAACTGTTTTCCGTGGTCATTTACTAGCACAAAAGAAAATGGCAATTGTTGTTAGTTGTTGTGGTGACGATCGCAACGGTGAGGCCGTGAAATAATGTTGCAGCTCGCTGAGAAGAGAGCGGACTCAGCTCTGGAGACGGATGGTTGGCAGGGTAGCTCAGTAGATTGTCCTCCAGAGCGAAGGGGAATGAGACAGAGGAACTTGTTTCATGTTTTGAGTTGCTCAGTCAAAGACCTTAATTAGTGACTGTATCTCTTGATTAGATTTTCTTTTCTTTTCTTGTAACTTTTATATGCACATTTGTCTAGTTCCCAAAAGCAGTAGTAAGTTTTTAATTATATTACATTATCAATGATTCCATAGTATATATTCACTGTGTGTAGGAATTGTCTCGTCCCATTACATCCAGAAACTCTTTGCTCTCTCACTATAACCCAATTCTCATAAATATTCGTGTAACTCTATCTCCTCTACGTGTTCCTCTAAGCTTTCCTCTCTTAAGTCCTATTCACATGGAACTAGTATTAACCCCCCTCCCCTCTCTGAAGCTCATTGTCTTTATCTTTTGTTAACCCTAACCCTTCCCCTACTTTCTCCCCAAAACTCACCTGTTATCGATACTCAAGAGAAAACTGAAAACAGAATGAGTTATTATGTAAATCCTATCCACCGGTAAAGAAAAAGCTGTTACTACCTGACACTTTCCTGCCATCTTCCTGATGACTTTCCCTTTCTTTGTGTATGTAGAATATTTTATTGGTTGACACAGTGTATCCCAAATGCTTTTAACGTCAAAAATCCACTTGAGATGGTTTCATATTAACTTTCAGTCAAATAATATAGTAATTAAATCTATTTGACCAATTTATTGTTCCCCTTAGTGCAACAGGATCTCACAGAAATACGTGTAATGAACACGACCTCTTAACAGAGCATCAGTGGCACGTAATGTGTTACATAACGCGATCAAAATCGATTTCTGTTGAACCCGGGAATTTGTGTGTCCACCAAAGATTGACTTTCCATTGGCATTATTTCTGTGGTGCTGGCACATAGTTTACCCTAATTTCCGACTGAAGTAAATAATAGAAAGTTTTAAATGTCTTTAGTCGATGTTGTTGAAATGATTATTTTAGCCGTAGCTAACTAATTTAGCTAGTTGTGTGAGTTGGGCGATAATTCTTGCTAAGTCTGAACTGGACCCACACAGATGGGTATTTAATGTTAGCATGACACAAACACTGTTTTATTTTTACAAGAGAAAAGGCTTAGGATCATCAGAAGTTAGGCTAACGTTAAGGATCATCAGAAGTTAGGCTAACGTTAAGGATCATCAGAAGTTAGGCTAACGTTAAGGATCATCAGAAGTTAGGCTAACGTTAAGGATCATCAGAAGTTAGGCTAACGTTAGCAGCTTTGTCCAGCTCTTCATTGGATTTGTGGAAGTAACCCGAGTTAGTGATACATTTGCCACACACATTGGTTTGTCTTCATCTAAAATCAATTTCTCGAATACAATTCCTGTAAACTTTTTAAATGTGCCACGTGAGAATGGAAAAGCTTGACAGGCATAGGAGCGATTAATGAGGGCAGGTTTTAGCAGTCATTTGATCAAGACTTGTTTTATTTTGAAACTCACATTTGATTGGAGCCAAAAACTGAAATTTCAAGATGTTTCCAATACCCCGAACCTAGCTGCGTTCATAAATAAATCGTATTAATTAAATTAGTTAGTTTCCTGCTTATTTTTTACAAAAAAACTGTTGGCGAGCATGAACGAGATGCATAACAACCTAAAGTCAGTCACTGTGACAGATAACCACGAGATAAACAGGCTCACCGACGGGTAGATTGACAGCTTGAACAGAATGGACAAGCTGGTACGGTATTTTTATCAAAGTGTTCTGAGAAAAATAATATAAACAAAGGGAAATATACGAGGACAGTGACTTACTATGTCGCAATTTTGTGCAATAAACCATAAATATACGCAGTTAAAAGGCATTCCTGGGCTTTTTGAATGGACACAATGTGCAGCTTTGTTCAGCTGATTATCCTGGTTCATAAACCAGAGTTGTATCTGCAGCTATGAATGTCTGTGTATTTAAATGAGAAATACCAGCCTCATGATTCCTCCTTACGGCAACAAAGAAACTAAGTGGCCATAAATCCCCAATATTATTATAAGATTTACTAATCTGAGATTTGTTTATTATGTTTATTATGTCCACTAATGTTCGTAGATCAAACATTAGTGTGATTTTAACTTTGAAGGCCATTGTCTGACGCTCCCGTAGGAGTTTAAATTACGTGAGCCCTCTTGATGGTATTAGTACAACCAGTCCCACAGCAGCTCTTTGGCATGTTGATGTCATGAAGAAAATGATCTATTGTTTATTGAAGCTTTTTGTGCAGTTTCAGAAGAGATCAAATAAGATAATCCTTTCTTTGCAGGATTACAGCAGCAGAGTGGATACTGCCAACAAACAAACAAGAGACATTTGAACAGAATATATAGTATACATAGTATACAAAACAAGTATAATAAATAAGTAATCACACAAAGAACGTTAGCTTGAACAGCTAGCTAGCTACACCTGATCAAATCTGCTAGCCACAGTTGTCAAGAGTCAACAAATTACAGATTTGTATAGATTTATTTAGCATGTAACGAAAGATAATTTATAAAGTATATTTATCATTTTGCTGTGTCTTTAATATATTGTTTAGCACAACAAAACACATTCAAACACGTCACATTTGGCAACAATCATCTGTTATTTCCAGTATTAGCTGGTGCATTGTGTTTTAACACAAGTCAACTTGAAACGGTAAAAAGGCATAGAATTTACGTTAGCTTAAATAGCTAGCTAGTTACACCTAATTGAAGCTGCTAGTGATAGCTAACAAAATCTATATTTTTAACATATTTAGCATGGAACAAAAGATGAATGAACACAGGATACCTTGAACATTTATTTTTCATTTCACTGTGTCTTAATTCAACTTCAATATATTTAGTTTAGCAGCAGACAAGACATTTAAACCCTTGTGTCATATTTAGCTACAATAATCTGCCATTTCTAAATGCGGAAAAAGAGGAAATGTAATTGAGATTATTTGACATGATATACGTTGTATTGTTAGGAGAAAAAGGCAAATTAATCGAATGACTACAAATTTAAACTCTGGCGTCTAAAAGAAAAGAAACGAGTAGATATCTGACCGAGGTTGGGGATAACATGTTGGTAATTTGCTCCTTATTGTCCAAACAATACAATGTATATCATATTAAATAATCTCAATTACATTTCCTCAGCTCGACACAAAGGGTTTTGTAGCACTGCAGTATAATTGAACATTCAACATCTAAGCTCATGGACATCTGGGCTCACACACACACCATTCACACGCCACAGCTTTCCTTTCATTATGCAACACTAATCTGAAGCCTGTGGTCAAAAGCATCCATTGTGTGGCGAAGCTGCTGCTGAGTTAAGCAGCACGGCGGAAATCCCTGGACTGTTTGCAAACCCATTGACCAACCAACCAAAGAAACATGATTAGATGATTTAAATATATCAAAAGATACTGGATGGATTGGCATGATTTGATCTATTGTTTGTACAGACATCAATGTTCTTCAGAGCTAATGATTCTGATGATCCCCTGACTTTTTCTCTAGCGCAACATTTATGGTTTTGAAATGTGTTGACAGCTGTTTGATGAATTGGCTGGAATTTGCTGCAGATATGTATGTTCCCATCAGGATGAAATGTAGTAACTTTGGTGATACACTGACTTTTCGTCGAGTGTCACTATGAGGTAAAAATTCAAATTTATCCGACACTCTGATTTATGACCAAACCTGCAAAACGAATGGCGTTCCCTTCAGCCTCAACTGTTGGTTGTGTTTTTGGCTAATTATCTAATATCAACATGCTAACATGTTAACTTTCCTATGTAATTGGAAAGAATACACATCCAGAAATTGCGTAAGTGACATCTCTCGTTAAAGCTACGATGCTTGTGTGTTTCGTACCAGGATGTAATGACATGAACAAAGGATCTTGGTGATGTACATTGTCCAAGATTAGAGATGTAGTTCAGTGAGCGGTTTCACACAAAACTAAACGATACCACTACAAATCTATGACAAACTGCGACTCTCCTGTCATGTAAAATTATCTTTTTTGTGAATTGTACATTTACAACTGTACATATTTTTTCCAAGTTAAGGTCCCATGAAGACAGCGGAAAGGGGAGGACTTTGCCTTCCTATATGACAGAGCTGATGACAGCTAGCTACGGTAACGCGGGAAATAACGATATTGGGGCAATGAATTTGATAAATTTACTATCAGACCACAAATAAGACAGGATTACACCGCACGGTCCGTCCTCATGCTTGGAGCAGGTCTGGGTTTTTAGTGTTTTTCTGGAACCAGTGCAACGTTAGCATGATAACACAGTGGGATTAGCAAGCTAACGTTAGCCAGCCGCTAAATGAGCTGTGATTGTAATGCAACACAGTGGTTACTGTTAAAGTAAAAACTACAGACGTGTGTGGAGAGGTGAAGAGGGGGTTTGATTAGAGGCCTTAAGGTTCTTTTATTTCATGACGTAGATTTGTCCCAAGCGGTCGACTGCATCTCGGGATTGGCATGTAAGTTAGGACCATTTTAAACAGAAGATGGTGTTTAGAGCTATTTTCAACCATGAATTGTGGATTTTTAAAAGAAATGTATAAAGAAATGTCAATATTAACACCAGCTTTAATGTTTGTAGCTTAGAAAACAAGTTGAAGTGTGCAGTTACTCTTCAAATTGATTTAAATTTCACATGTAAGAAACAACAAACCAACATTTTAAATGTGTCCTTTTCTCAGGTTTCACAGCTTTCATAAAGATTTAGTTTTGGGTCAAAGAAGAAAAAGATTAAGAAAACAAGGACAAGATGGATGATGGATAAAACATGATTTGCTGTGTTAAGCTGATGCTGACACTATACTGTAGATA
Source organism: Leptoclinus maculatus (assembly GCA_032191485.1). Classification (NCBI taxonomy): domain Eukaryota; kingdom Metazoa; phylum Chordata; class Actinopteri; order Perciformes; family Stichaeidae; genus Leptoclinus; species Leptoclinus maculatus. Next base: position 209,605 of record JAVDOI010000071.1, on the reverse strand, counting down.
GCAGCTCAGTAACCGTTTCATTGCTGTATATCTATAATCCTCTCACACACACACACACACACACAGCAGTTGGTCACGATGTCATTCATCTGGACATGTACAATGCTGATCTTTTCTATGGAGCTGCAGCAGATGTCTGACCTGAACAGCTGTTGAATGCAAATCTCAATGTTTCTATCCACATACTTAAAACTGTATTTAACTTCTATCTCCTGCATTAAAACAAACATGAAGGTGAGGACAGTGCCTCCATGATTACACAAGAAACAAACGTGTCACATATCCCCCTCCAGTGGACGTACACAGCGTGGCATTCATCATGTATTTGATCTCATTATCACTTGAGCACACTTTGACCTGACAAAGTTCAGCTGAGACGCATTATCAACAGCTGAGGGTTTGTTTGTATGCAGCTCTACGTATACTCGCGCAACTAGTGATTCAAATAACGCACTAAAATCTTATTTTTAGTGCCATTTTTCTATTTGACCCTTTTCTTTATGTCTCTAAAAACCTTACGAATGAAACAATCTGAGAGGGTTCACAGCTAAGAAACAACTGCAGTAGATGACCAATCGAGTTTTATGGCTCGAGTGGAAATGTGTCTCAGTGACAGAGTTCATTTAGTTGTTATCACCACTCGAGAGATCCTGGATGCACCACGAGCATCCAAGCTTCATTGTATTTAAACATTTCATCACATTTACTGTGTTTTTGTTGTTGTATGATTTTCCTGCTGGTTGTTTTCTGTCACCTGCTTCGTAACCTTGTTACCACAATGTAAGTTACACTGGTGGCAAGAAATTAAGAACATTTTCTCAAGGACTGTATCATTTTAATGTTCTTGTACTTAAACTTGAGTATTTCCATTTTCTGTTGCGTTCTACTTTTACCATTCTATATTTCAGATGTTAAAGATTAAACCAACCGTTGTAAACATTCCTGGCTGGTGTTCCCTCACAAACAATGTCTAACTGGGGCCCCGTGTCATGTTTCAGACGTCCATGAGTTGTTAGCAACGTTAGCATCAGCTCTAAACTTCTGGACCCAAAGGTACAACTCTCCGATATTTCACATGAGAGATTTGAGACCAAAATAATAAAACTTGTGTATTAGAACTTTGCTTTTTCTCCCAATAATCATCTCACGACCCCTCAGATTCATCTGGTGACCCTTTGGAGGGGCCGGACCCCCAGGTTGGGACCACTGGACTAAACTAGCTCCACTTCCAGCAGCGACTACAGTAAAATGCTGCTTATACATTGATGCATCATACTAACAATCAGTGGTGGAAGAAGTACTTTGCTATACATAAAAGTACCAATACAACGATGTAAGTATACTCCGTTACAAGTAGAAGTACTGCGTTTAAAAACCCTCATTACAGATGTAATATCAGCAACATGTACTTAAAACATCAAAAGTAAAACACTCATACAAGTATAAGTACCTCGAAATTGTAAAGTAATTATGTAAATGTACTCACTTACCTTCCACAATCTAATAATATACAATAATATATATGTTGCAGAATGAATACTTTTGAGAATTAATTTGCTAGTAAAACACTTAAGTACATTTTCTTTATGGAGAAGTTTAACTTACAATGGAGTACTTTTACATTATTGAACTGGTACTTTTACTAAGTAATGTATCTGAGTACTTCTTTAAATGAATGTAATAAATCATTACACCTTAATCTATGAAACGGGAGATTACGGGCGCTCTTAAACGCAGCATGGTCGCAGCTTTAACGCCACATTCCAGGTAAGAACAACACCTGTAAACGGATCTTTACTTTTAAATTCAAACAGCTTGTAAAGATCCTTCAGTTGTTATCTGTCTAATCATTAACTCCTAAACACAGCAAAGGGCAGGAAGAGTAATCTTTGTCACGTGATACCGGCTGCTCTGCTTTCTTACAAACTGCTTTCAACACTTTCATTTCTCCCTCAAGCATCAAGTCGTTTCTCCTTCTTGTAATGATCCCAAAGCGGCTTTACAATAAAGGTAGAGAAAGTGAAAGCAGTACTTTCTACCTGAGCGACGCAGGTAAGAGGAACCTTCTCTCAACATTCAGTGTGAGCCTGTAACTCTGTAACTTAGGCTACAGATTGTATCCGTTGGTCAAATATTTGTCTTTGCAATCCAACTGAGGCTTTTGCTTCACTTGCAGTGAGAAGTTTCGTTTGGTAAAACAGCGGCGCTCTGAGTGTATCGAGCAGGTTATTTGGTGTGAAACACTGTTGAATGTGTTGATCCTGAACTGGTTTAATGATTCATGAACTGTATCGTGTTCTGTTACATATTATAATATGATAGAGTTGTGACCCTCTATTGAGAGTTTAAAGTGTCATTTCATTGCTTTTAATGATGTTGTTTTGCTTATTGACTGAAAGGAAAACTCCATAACTTAGATTATTTATCTGAAATGAATTCAACATTTAATGTGAATCATATTATTATATCTGTAAAATAAATGTCTTGTATAATTACGGTTAATCTTCTGTCAAATTCTCCTACAAACACTGAATACATCTGTATTTTATATGTTAAAACCTTAAATCGACAGTTAAATGATCTTAAAAATAAGAAATCTATATTAAAAAGGCTTACTTTATTGATATTTAAGACTTCTACTTCTGCTTCTTCCCGCCTTTCTTAACTGTCAAATGAATGAATTACTTTGAGTTAAATTGTAGAGTCGTGTGGTGGAGATACTGAAAGTAAAGAGCATTGTTGGTGAGCCGCTTTCTTTACTTTCACTTTAACATTTAAAACAGATAAAGTCAATGCTATGTTTAAACAGGGATTGTAATCTTTACGTAGAAATACAAATTCTACCACGTAAAACACAGAAGTCCGTGACAAGATGAAAGTTTCTGCATCATATCTGATGAAGAGCTGGAACAAGTTTAAACATGTGTTCAGAACAGAGAGGAATGAAAGTGTAAAGTTTGGTGTATTAAGAGCTGCTGAAGGGTTTATGGATCAGAGTCTGAGAAACAACTCATTTAGAGAAAAGGTCCTTAAAGAGACGTTTAGTTCAATCACACACATTTAGAAGACTACAGGTGAAGAGGGTCAACACATTCAGGAGAAATCTACAGACACAGAAAGACAAAGTAGTCAAATGAATAAATAAATGTTTTCTTTCACACGTCTGAAAGAAGACAAGTTATAGAAGCAAAATAGACCAAACTCTCTAAATGAAGACATGAAAACAACGTTTTTATCTCATCTTAAGTTCTGAGCGACGGTAAAATGATGAAGATTAACATCATGAACTCCTCTTCCCTCGTCTGGATTAGAGGAGATCGACAGTCAGAGGAAACTCTGAAGAGATATTTTATTAAAGAGTCATGGGGGGGGGGGGGGGGGGGTAGTATTTTGGGAGATCCTCATTCCAGTGGAAATGACGTCCTTGTGTACAGCATGAAGCTGCTGGTACAACATTCTCCCCCCGTGTTGACATGAGCTGCACAGTGATGTTGTCTGTAAACAGAAGAACCTGCTCCGCCTGTCCCTCCGGACTGGAACCACAAACCGTGAGCAGAGAGCAGGCGGACTGTAACTCATTCCATGTCTCCTCACAGGTGAGACGTTCATTTAACTGAGATGTCACAAACGATGGACAAGTCCGCTGGAAACCCCGACGAGGACCGGGTGTCCCTCAAGAGCCACGACGGTGCCGTGTCTCTGGGCGTGCTTCAGACGATCAGGAGAAGCATCCGGCGGGCGGCGGAGAAGAGCCCGCTGGCGTCCGGAGGCAAGGGGTCAGGGGTCACGACCGGCGATGACTCGGGGTCACGACCGCCGCCGTCACCCAGTGAGTACCGACGTTAAGAAAAGGAGATCTGGTGAAAGAATAATCCCCACAGAACCTGTGTTTCCACCTTGAGCTCACAGATATACGCTGACATGAGATTAGGAATGCATCACTGTTTGTAGAAGACGTGTGTGAACTGGTTCTGTGTGTGTAGGTGGAAACAGTGTGGGAACAAAGTTCAGAGAAACAAAAGACATCATTTAACTTAGACTAACAGAAGCTAAAACAGGAGATTCTATTCATATGATGTGTGATTCTGCTTCAGTCCTTCCTAACCCTAACCCTTCCTAACCCTAACCCTTCCTAACCCTAACCCTTCCTAACCCTTCCTAACCCTAACCCTATCCCTAACCCTAACCCTGACCCTAACCCTTCCTAACCCTAACCCTAACCCTAACCCTTCCTAACCCTTCCTAACCCTAACCCTTCCTAACCCTTCCTAACCCTAACCCTTCCTAACCCTTCCTAACCCTAACCCTAACCCTAACCCTTCCTAACCCTATCCCTAACCCTAACCCTGACCCTAACCCTACCCTAACCCTAACCCTTCCTAACCCTATCCCTAACCCTACCCTAACCCTTCCTAACCCTAACCCTAACCCTTCCTAACCCTAACCCTAACCCTAACCCTTCCTAACCCTAACCCTTGTAAACAGTGAACATCAAACATTCCCAAGTTTCAGTTGTGAAGATTTGCTTTTTTTCTTAATCTTATGTGATTGTAACTTTATATTTTTTAGACTGTTGGAATGATCAACTTAAGTTTTAGGAAATAATTTGTCACTTTTTTCTGAAGACCAAATGATAAAAACAATCATTAGATTATTGTAAACTGGAACCTGTATCTTTGATTCAGACATAATAATCAATAACAGAAACTGTGTGACGAGCTGAGAGTAAGACGGTGGTTAGTATTCTGTGATCCACCTCATCAGGAACCTCACGCAGGGTCACTGACCTAACCCTAACCTTTAACTGGTCCTGAACCAGTCTCAGTGTAGTCCTGATCCTCTATGTGACCTCCATCAGTAAAGAGACCATCAGAGAGAAGATGGTCTGTTTCTATAGAGTTATTCTTAATGATGTCATCAGAGCCACCGGGTCAGATTCTGGTGAAACCAGATGAACTCATGCAGGTTCACCAGAACCTCCTTCAGCTCAGACTCCAGCAGAGACCGGTCCACCGTAGACAGACCCAGATCCTCCAGCAGAGACCGGTCCACCGTAGACAGACCCAGATCCTCCAGCAGAGACCGGTCCACCGTAGACAGACCCAGATCCTCCAGCAGAGACCGGTCCACCGTGGACAGACCCAGATCCTCCAGCAGAGACCGGTCCACCGTGGACAGACCCAGATCCTCCATCAGAGACCGGTCCACCGTAGACAGACCCAGATCCTCCAGTAGAGACCGGTCCACCGTGGACAGACCCAGATCCTCCAGCAGAGACCGGTCCACCGTGGACAGACCCAGATCCTCCAGGAGAGACCGGTCCACCGTAGACAGACCCAGATCCTCCAGCAGAGACCGGTCCACCGTAGACAGACCCAGATCCTCCAGCAGAGACCGGTCCACCGTAGACAGACCCAGATCCTCCAGCAGAGACCGGTCCACCGTGGACAGACCCAGATCCTCCAGTAGAGACCGGTCCACCGTAGACAGACCCAGATCCTCCAGCAGAGACCGGTCCACCGTAGACAGACCCAGATCCTCCAGCAGAGACCGGTCCACCGTAGACAGACCCAGATCCTCCAGCAGAGACCGGTCCACCGTGGACAGACCCAGATCCTCCAGTAGAGACCGGTCCACCGTAGACAGACCCAGATCCTCCAGGAGAGACCGGTCCACCGTAGACAGACCCAGATCCTCCAGCAGAGACCGGTCCACCGTGGACAGACCCAGATCCTCCAGTAGAGACCGGTCCACCGTAGACAGACCCAGATCCTCCAGCAGAGACCGGTCCACCGTAGACAGACCCAGATCCTCCAGCAGAGACCGGTCCACCGTGGACGGACCCAGATCCTCCAGCAGAGACCGGTCCACCGTAGACAGACCCAGATCCTCCAGGAGAGACCGGTCCACCGTGGACAGACCAAGATCCTCCAGTAGAGACCGGTCCACCGTGGACAGACCCAGATCCTCCAGCAGAGACCGGTCCACCGTAGACAGACCCAGATCCTCCAGCAGAGACCGGTCCACCGTAGACAGACCCAGATCCTCCAGCAGAGACCGGTCCACCGTGGACGGACCCAGATCCTCCAGCAGAGACCGGTCCACCGTAGACAGACCCAGATCCTCCAGCAGAGACCGGTCCACCGTAGACAGACCCAGATCCTCCAGCAGAGACCGGTCCACCGTAGACAGACCCAGATCCTCCAGCAGAGACCGGTCCACCGTAGACAGACCCAGATCCTCCAGCAGAGACCGGTCCATCGTGGACAGACCCTGATCCTCCTTTAGTCCAGTTTAGCTGTACACAAGAGGTCATTTCATTTACAGTAAGTCCGGCAGCTTCTCTTTTAAACTATCGTCTCTGTCAGCAGAATTGAGGACAAACTGCTTTCAGAAGTCTGACTTTCACTTGTAGATTCTGGAGCCGAGCCAAACTCACCCGATTGTTTTCATCAAGACTTCATCTTTGCATTCCTCAGGTGGTTTAGTTTCAGGTCACTGTGTGAGGACAGAACACTGCCGAGTCACGCAGCCGCATGCAAATGTAAATATAAACTTTAAGGAACTGAAATCCATTTCAAGCTCTGAGATTGATTTCTCTTCTTCCTGACGTGACAAAGAGAGATTGTGAAACGAGGAAACGTCGTTCCTCTGTGTTTCAGGTCTGAGGGTCGTCTCTCCGGTCACGTCTCCTCTGAAGAACATCGGAGGCCTTTTCAGCAGAAAAGAGGAGGACGAGAGCGACGCCGCTCCGCAGAAAGGAAAAGGTCTGACGCGTTCAAAGACAGGTAACTCAGTCACTCAGTACTGGATCCATGTTTCATATCAGTAAGTCTCCTTGTTGACTTCTCATCCATGTAGCTTCAAAGTTCACTTTAAAGAAGTAAAGATTTACGTCTGTCGTCTCTTTTATGTGTTTTATGTGGTAAAGCTATTAAAATCTCAATCATCCCGGTTAAATAAAGGTTAAATAAAGATAAATAAAAAAGAGCAAATGATTGTTTTAACTGCTGCTCCAGGGGAAAAAATAAATGTTAAATCTCTGAATTAAGATTTCTCTTAATTTGGAAGAAACCATGTAAAAGAACAGTTAGTTCAGAATCAGCTTTATTGACCAAGTATGTGCACACAAGGAATTCACAAAAATAGAAATAACAGCTCCGGACAATGACCACAAAGCTGGACTGTTCTGTAAATATGTAGTAAAACAATAGGTGTAAATATGAACATAAATATACATACAAATGACCAATGAACAACAATAACATCAGAAATAAAGCGTTGTGTACGCAGTGAATCAGTCAGTGTGACCTCTGTGAGATGTTTCCTGACTCCTGCTCAGGCTTATGGTAACAGCAGCTTTATTCATGACAAAGGACATTATAGTAGAATGTCTCTTGTGGACAAACAGCGTATGCTCTGTCTAGTGGCAAATCCTCCGTATCTTTGCGGATTACCCATAATCCCTTTAAACACACTGATACAGCGATCGTATAGTAGGTTCAAATTCATTTAATGAAATAGAAATAGAACGAAACTGTCTCTGAGGACACAAATCAGCAGCAGCACACACAGTTAACAAGAAACCACAATCTATCTTTGGACATGAGGTTCCCAACACAAAGCACAGCTGACTGCAGCAAGACGGAGGCAAAACAAAAGAGCAGAAACCATGTGTGGGTCAGTAAAAGCCAACTGGTCAGCAAACTGTTTTCTATCCGCTCAGATCCCAACATGGCCGGGTTCGGTGACTCCCTCATGAAAAGGGGAGCGTCCATACGTCGAAGCCTGAAATTCGGCACCAAGAAGGATAAAACGTGCAGACCGGAGGCGCTGGTCTCCCTCTCCGAAGGCTCGGCGGAGGAGAGGAAGGAGCACCAAGAGGAGGAGGAAGAGGAGGCGTGTGAGGAGATGGAGGAGTCGTACACACTGATAGAAATACCCCACACCCCGCTGTCAGGTACGGCCTCTTCATCATGTTCATAACCTTAAAGTAACGTCAGCGTGGGTCAACATCTTTCTGTCACCTGACCAATGTACGTGAATGTACGTCTCCACCAGCGCCTGAGGGAAACATCTCTATTCACTGTGTTCACCAGCTGCTCTCTGTGTACAGTTACTTTATTCACAAACACCTTCCTGTCTCCTTCTCTGTCCGCACATTCAACTTATCTTTCGTCTGTTTTGGCAACAAAAGGAGTCTTATTCCCAGTAAATACAGCGGTTTGGTTTGTCTGTAGACACCACAGTCAGGGTCTAAGTCCTGCCTGAGAGAGGCGTTCAATTCACAAATGATTGATGTTTCCCTGCTGTTTATTGATTTATTGAGAATACGTTTAACAGGACAACAGAGTGACCGTGTGTGTTCTCCCTTGCCTCTATCTATCTTTACTTGAACATTTAAGCTCTACAATTGTGTTCCCAGTGATGCAGATCAATAAGCTGATCGAGAACGAGGTGCTGGAGGAGGCTCACCTGAACCTGCTCGCCCTGCGGCAGGAGTTCCAGCGGGAGCGTGAGCGGTGCGGCGAGGACTCGCCCATGGAGCTGGCCAAGAAGGAGAAAGACCTCAACCTCCTCTACGGAGAGCTGAGGAACAAGGTCAACACCATCGTGCGCGACTCCAACTCTCTTCCCTCCAGAAACAAGGGGCTGCTGGTTCCCGTGGCTCGCATCATCCAAGAGGAGGAGAGGAGGGCGGAGGAGCCCGGCGGGCTGGCGGGCAGCTGGATGGAGGCGTGGAGGGAGGCGGTGGGCGAGGGGGTGCAGGCGAAGGTGTCGAGCGTTCACCTGGAGCGGAGGGAGCAGAATGTTGCCTGGTTGGCCGTTCACCTGGGGCTGCTGAGTCGGACCGTCGTGGAGGACTTGCAGAGTGTGAAGAAGGAGCTGCGGTGGTCGTACCCGCCCAGCTTCAAAGTCTTCAGCACCTACGTGAGGAGCTACCGCCGGGTCCTCGGGCAGCACGTGAAGAAGCTGGAGCAGCAGGCGACGGAGCTGAAGGACCTCTACGCTCTGCTGGACTGGATCATCAACCGCTACAAGAGGTCAGTGAACGTCAATCAGTACGTTCACATATTGTTTCTCCACAACAGATACAGTGAACGTACCATGTGTGTATCAATGTTGCTTCATCACACCGTAGTTCATTTGGACTACAGCACCAAATGTGGATTCATCCGCCACTGAAAATAGTCCCCAACAATCGACTTATTTCATCTTGTTTGTTTGACAAATACCACAGTGACCAGTGATTTAGGAGATTACTGAGCCTCGAAAATCGAACTTTATCTGCGGTCCAAGTCGCGTACTTTTTCTTTTTACTTTTAGTTCAGCTGTCTTTACAAAGTACGTCCTGCTGCATGCAGGATGCATTCAGCAGGACGTACTACTTCATCATGACAGGGCACCTTGAACTTTGACCATCTTGCTCGTATATCTGATACGCAAAGGATTGTGGGTCAGAAAAGCAGCTTACAAGCTGCAAAATGTGATCAGATGTTGTAACATCCTGATATTTCTGACTCTGACTATCGATGTTATCGGACACACTGAATCTTTTTCTGGCATACTAATTAGTCCGGTAGTTTATATTTGTGAGGTATTTTTAAATATTGATGTCTTCACTAATGGGTAGAGAAGTATTGAGAGACGTTTGTTTACAATAAGGCAGATAAAGAATAACTATGGTCGTAATTTAATAATATTAACCTTGATGGTCGTCCACTAATAAAGTACTCTTCTGTTTGAATAAGATCAATTAAGTGGTCATTTGATTAAACAAAAGAAAGATATTTATATAGAATATGCATCATGTGAGCAATAAAAAGACAAAAATAATACATTTTCACACAGTGTCATAATAATTGTGCAGCAAATTCCCAAATAAACATGATTGTTCTCCTGCAGAAATGTTTATCGTCTCAAACTTGCAGGAAAAAGAAAATCTTCTAAAAACACAAAAACACAAAAACACATGTCAACAGTAAAGATGCAGACAGATGTCTGCCCCCCCCCCCCCCCCCCCACAACACTCTCTCGAGGCCCAAATGGAACATTTTGAATCAGGTCGTGTGTCTCACAGATTATGTAAAGTAGAACCTTAAAGAAGACTTTATTTATTCAGTGTGTCACACACATACTGTAATATTACTGCTCATCAATTATTAAATATATAAGAATGATGCATCAGTACTCAATAAGTACTTTAAACTATATTTATTATTGCTTCAAAGCATTATTTAAACGGTATCTTGTTTCACGGCGCACAGCGAGCGGATCATGGGAAGCCTCTCCCTGCAGCCGGACATGAAGGACGAGAGCGTCGATCTGCAGCTGGAGGACGAGCTCCTGACGCAGCTCAAAGACAAGTTCTGCTGCAGAGTGAAGGTGACGAGCTGTTCTGGGAATTTGAGGATTTTAGCAAAGAGTTCAAGTCAACATTTCTTCAGATTGAAGTAAACAGGCCCTTTAGTCCTTCGTGTAGGGAATAGAAATCCCACCAAACATCCCCTCGTCCTCAGAGCTTCATCTTCTTCAATTCAAGTTGGATTTAATGAGTTTGTTACGACAGAATGAGTTCAGTCATTCAATGCCAGGCGGCTGCAGGTTACAGAAGCTCAAAACAAAGAACACAAAACAGCTTTATTGCAACTCACAAATTGGTTGGAAGTGAGTGGAAAAGGTGTGATTAAATATCTGGAGGGCTGATGAGGAGAGAGAGCAATGAAGCATCCTGGGGAGTTCTGGGAATGTGGCAGACGTTCACACCTATATATATATATATATATATATATATATACATATATATATATGTATATATATATGTATATATATATATATACATATAAATAATATGTAATAGTAATTATGTCAACGACTAAAAACAAAGACAAAAGAAATCAAGAACCAAACCACAAAATGACATTTTCCTCTAATTAGAAAGAAGGTTTTGTTTAAAATCATCTTTTTCCTCACATATCGGTCACAGAAACATAACTACACTTATTGGATCTTTCCTCCACTTTGACCTTCAAAATAAAAGCACAAAAGCCTCTAATGCAGTGATCGGAGACTAAACCAACGTCTGTAACCTGGAGCCTCCTGTTGTGGCTCGTTAAACATTCAACAGAACTAAACGATTGTATATTAATTCCAGTTCTTGTGATAATAATTGAGCTGAAATAGAATCATCCGGATGAGACGATCTTGTTTTGATGAACTCTCGTCTGTTGCTGCAGGAGGACATGAGCTCTTCACTGGACAGAATCATTGGACTTGAACATGAGGAGGTTTGGAGGGACAGCAGGTCTCCGGAGAAGGAGGACGACTTCCTCAACCGTCCGTTTCACATGGACATCTGGACGGTACCACTGTTATTATGATCACATGATCAAAATCAATATCAAATACGCTTCTTTAGATGGTAAAGCTGTGAAACAGTTTATATTTAAAGTACCATGAAGTATGCCTGAAGCTTATTAATAAGAAGTAGTTCATCACAACACATGAGTACCTAAAATACTCAGCAGGTATGTTGGAAAAAATGATGCTTAAAATCATACTTTAGACAAATAATTATATATTTTAATTTTCTATATTGATTTAAATGATTACAAAACAAGTAAATTAGATATTTATAATAATAATAAATGTAATATCTGTACAAAGTATGTGACTTAATAGGCTTGAGTGTTTATTTTTGTGTTTGTTGCTGTTTTTCTTGTAAAACAAGTAAATATTAATGAGTCGAGATGACAGAAGTCAAAACATGCAACGCTGTGATTGGACCATGTGGCGGCAGCAGAGCGCTCCGTGTGTGTGTGTGTGTGTGTGTGACTCTGTGTGTGTGTGTGTGTGTGTGTGTGTTCTCTCTCTGCAGATAGTGAAAGGAAACGTTCAGAACTCTGGAGTCATCGATGCTCAGCTGGAACAGGAAGTGATCTCCTGCTGCCTCCAGGAGCTGAGAACGTTCCCCAAGAGGTGAATGTGTACAAATACATGAAGGCCAGGAATATACAGAGTATGTTGACATCTACTGACAGGAAACAGGGTTTAAAGGGTTCCGTAGAGCCTTGGACATTAAATATACTTCTGAGGACAAAATGTAAGTTTATCTTTCATGAGATATTTTACTGGATATTTACACACTGCTACATATTTCCTTTGATCTTTTAGCTCTGCTAGCTAGAGGAAGAGTAATATTGGCATAGGCCAGACTGAAATATCTCAACAATTATGGGATGGATTGACATGAAGCATTCATAGCCCTCTGAGGATAAACACCCTCTGACTAATGGTTTAGCACCACCGTGAGGTAGAGATTTGTGGTTTTCAATGAAATGTCTCGACATCTATTAGACGGTAACAACCTATGAAAGTCCGTAGAGGCCAGTTTAAATCATTAAACATGTTATTTTAGCCTTCATAACCACATACAATAAGAACTTAAGTCTGTCGTCATATTTATCTTCAGAAATAATGCATTAGTGAGGAGTCAACCACTCAATAAAAGATCAAGATATGTGTAAACAAAGCAGTAAAAGAGGAAGGTAGCCGTGTGAGGGGGAACCCACCCACAAGAAACCAAGTGGAAACAGGATCCTGCCCTCAGTAATGTGCAACAAGCACACTGTCCACATGTGGGAATATTCCCTCCGGCTGATTGATGACTAATGTTGTTTTTAAGTGAACGATGGAGGAGAGGACGGTCCTCCATCGTTCTTTATCTCAAGAACACAGACATATTACATTCTTCTTATTTTAGTTTTATCTCTGCAGCAGCAAAAGAAAGGAAACAGGAAACAGGAGAAGTAGCAAAAAGTCTGTAGACAGTGGTGGAACCCTAACCCTAACCCTAACCCCTAACCCTAACCCTAACCCTAACCCTAACCCTAACCCTAACCCTATCTGTAGACAGTGGTGGAACCCTAACCCTAACCCTAACCCTAACCCTAACCCTAACCCTATCTGTAGACAGTGGTGGAACCCTAACCCTAACCCTAACCCTAACCCTAACCCTAACCCTATCTGTAGACAGTGGTGGAACCCTAACCCTAACCCTAACCCTAACCCTAACCCTAACCCCTAACCCTAACCCTAACCCTAACCCTAACCCTGTAGACAGTGGTGGAACCCTAACCCTAACCCTAACCCTAACCCTAACCCTATCTGTAGACAGTGGTGGAACCCTAACCCTAACCCTAACCCTAACCCTAACCCTAACCCTAACCCTAACCCTAACCCTAACCCTAATTTAACCCTAACCCTAACCCTAACCCTAACCCTAACCCTAACCCCTAACCCTAACCCTAACCCCCTAACCCCTAACCCTAACCCTAACCCTAACCCTAACCCTAACCCTAACTCTAACCCTAACCCTAACCCTAACCCTAACCCTAACCCTAACCCTAACCCTAACCCTAACCCTAACCCTAACCCTAACCCTAACCCAGTGGTGGAAGAAGTTCTCACATATTGTATTAGTAAAAGTAGTAAAGTCGTACTTGCCTCCAGTAAAAGTACAAAAGTATTAGCATAAAAATATACATAAGTACCAAAAGTACTCACTATGCTGATTGTCCCATTTCAGAATCATACATATTATATTACTGGATTGTAATGATTGATGTTTATCACTTTAATGTTGCAGCTGGTAAAGATGGAACTCATTTAAACTACTTATATACTGGTGGGTAGTTTAATCCACAATGCTGTTTATTTTGTATTAATAATCTGCAAAAGTGATGAAAGCGGTTCGATAAATGCAGTGGAGTAGAAGTATAGAGTAGAATAAAATGGAAATACTTTAACAGGAAGTCTATTTAGAGTGGAAGTTTGCACCCTATTCTTCGTCTGACAGGCTGAATCCATCTCTCTCCTCTTTCTTTTTCACAGATTTGAGACGGAGTTCATGCGTCACTGCAGCGCTCTCAGACCGAAGCCTCTTTGGACCGAGTACCAGATAACATACATCAACTGCTTCACTGCTTTACAGTAAGTCACATGACTTCCTGAAATTACCCAAGAGGCCCGGAGACGAACCGACGTGCCCTGACAAAACCATAAACGGGGCGTCACGCCCTCAAGGGAAAGAATATCACCAGATCCATCCAGAGATGACTTCCTGTTTCAGAAGCAGACATAAGAGCACAACGTTACTGTCCATCAGTGGGAGCATGAAGACAGTACAAATCCAGAATAAAGCACTGTACATTAGTGACAAATACAAATACTTCATATGTATCAAGGACTGTACAAAGTTGTGGTACTTTACTTTAGTAGTTCCATTTTCTGATACTCAATACTTCTCCACTACATCTCAGAGGTACATATTGTACTTTTTACTACACTACATCTCAGAGGTACATATTGTACTTTTTACTACACTACATCTCAGAGGTACATATTGTACTTTTTACTGTACTACATCTCAGAGGTACATATTGTACTTTTTACTGTACTACATCTCAGAGGTACATATTGTACTTTTTACTGTACTACATCTCAGAGGTACATATTGTACTTTTTACTACACTACATCTCAGAGGTACATATTGTACTTTTTACTGTACTACATCTCAGAGGTACATATTGTACTTTTTACTGTACTACATCTCAGAGGTACATATTGTACTTTTTACTACACTACATCTCAGAGGTACATATTGTACTTTTTACTGTACTACATCTCAGAGGTACATATTGTACTTTTTACTACACTACATCTCAGAGGTACATATTGTACTTTTTACTACACTACATCTCAGAGGTACATATTGTACTTTTTACTGTACTACATCTCAGAGGTACATATTGTACTTTTTACTACACTACATCTCAGAGGTACATATTGTACTTTTTACTACACTACATCTCAGAGGTACATATTGTACTTTTTACTACACTACATCTCAGAGGTACATATTGTACATTTTACTACACTACATCTCAGAGGTACATATTGTACTTTTTACTACACTACATCTCAGAGGTACATATTGTACTTTTTACTACACTACATCTCAGAGGTACATATTGTACTTTTTACTACACTACATCTCAGAGGTACATATTGTACTTTTTACTGTACTACATCTCAGAAGTACATATTGTACTTTTTACTACACTACATCTCAGAGGTACATATTGTACTTTTTACTACACTACATCTCAGAGGTACATATTGTACTTTTTACTGTACTACATCTCAGAGGTACATATTGTACTTTTTACTTCACTACATCTCAGAGGTACATATAGTACTTTTTACTACACTACATCTCAGAGGTACATATTGTACTTTTTACTTCACTACATCTCAGAGGTACATATTGTACTTTTTACTACACTACATCTCAGAGGTACATATTGTACTTTTTACTACACTACATCTCAGAGGTACATATTGTACTTTTTACTTCACTACATCTCAGAGGTACATATTGTACTTTTTACTACACTACATCTCAGAGGTACATATTGTACTTTTTACTACACTACATCTCAGAGGTACATATTGTACTTTTTACTACACTACATCTCAGAGGTACATATTGTACTTTTTACTACACTACATCTCAGAGGTACATATTGTACTTTTTACTACACTACATCTCAGAGGTACATATTGTACTTTTTACTGTACTACATCTCAGAGGTACATATTGTACTTTTTACTGTACTACATCTCAGAGGTACATATTGTACTTTTTACTACACTACATCTCAGAGGTACATATTGTACTTTTTACTGTACTACATCTCAGAGGTACATATTGTACTTTTTACTGTACTACATCTCAGAGGTACATATTGTACTTTTTACTACACTACATCTCAGAGGTAGTTATTGTACTTTTTACTACACTACATCTCAGAGGTACATATTGTACTTTTTACTACACTACATCTCAGAGGTACATATTGTACTTTTTACTACACTACATCTCAGAGGTACATATTGTACTTTTTACTACACTACATCTCAGAGGTAGTTATTGTACTTTTTACTACACTACATCTCAGAGGTACATATTGTACTTTTTACTACACTACATCTCAGAGGTACATATTGTACTTTTTACTACACTACATCTCAGAGGTACATATTGTACTTTTTACTACACTACATCTCAGAGGTACATATTGTACTTTTTACTACACTACATCTCAGAGGTACATATTGTACTTTTTACTACACTACATCTCAGAGGTACATATTGTACTTTTTACTACACTACATCTCAGAGGTACATATTGTACTTTTTACTACACTACATCTCAGAGGTACATATTGTACTTTTTACTGTACTACATCTCAGAGGTACATATTGTACTGCAGAAAACAAAGTGGAGAATGTGGTGCACAGCTTTTGTTTGGATGATTCATCTCTGAGCTATTTTGGACTTGACTGGGAGATTCCGCAGCATTCGATTCATCTGCGATTGAAGAGTCTTTTGAGGGAGCGACAGAGCTGCTTTCTTTCACAAGCTTGTTCAGAAGACTTTCTATTTGAACAGCACAGCTTCACCACATACCCACTTATAACGAGGCCATGGGAGAGACACTGTGCCAGGTTTGGAGAGACTTCCACTTCACGTGATTTCGGGGAATCGGGGCTGCGAGTGAGAAACGCTGTCACGGGGGGGGGGGGGGGGAAGTGAAAGCAGTGAGGCCACAGCCAGATGAACCTCTCAAACCTCAAACCTCCCCCAGCTGCTGCTTTCAGTCTTTGCAGCCGGTCGTTCGAGGACGTCCACATGTGAGAGCGGTGTGTGTTTATAGCTGCAGATCTCATGTCTGCTTTCTGTTCTGCTGCTGAGGTGTTAGAGTCCAACTAGTCCCTAGACCTCTACAACTAGACCCTAGACCTCTGCAACTAGACCTCTACAACTAGACCCTAGACCTCTGCAACTAGACCTCTACAACTAGTCCCTAGACCTCTACAACTAGACCTCTACAACTAGTCCCTAGACCAACTAGTCCCTAGACTTCTGCAACTAGACCTCTACAACTAGACCCTAGACCTCTGCAACTATACCTCTACAACTAGACCCTAGACCTCTGCAACTAGACCTCTACAACTAGTCCCTAGACCTCTACAACTAGACCTCTACAACTAGTCCCTATACCTCTACAACTAGACCTCTACAACTAGTCCCTAGACCTCTACAACTAGACCTCTACAACTAGTCCCTAGACCTCTACAACTAGACCTCTACAACTAGTCCCTAGACCTCTACAACTTGTCCCTAGACCAACTTGTCCCTAGACCTCTACCACTAGTCCCTAGACCTCTACAACTAGACCTCTACAACTAGACCCTAGACCTCTACAACTAGTCCCTAGACCTCTACAACTAGACCTCTACAACTAGACCCTAGACCTCTACAACTAGTCCCTAGACCAACTTGTCCCTAGACCTCTACAACTAGTCCCTAGACCAACTTGTCCCTAGACCTCTACAACTAGTCCCTAGACCAACTAGTCCCTAGACCAACTAGTCCCTAGACCAACTAGTCCCTAGACTTCTGCAACTAGACCTCTACAACTAGACCCTAGACCTCTACAACTAGTCCCTAGACCTCTACCACTAGTCCCTAGACCTCTACCACTAGTCCCTAGACCTCTACAACTAGTCCCTAGACCAACTAGTCCCTAGACCAACTAGTCCCTAGACCAACTAGTCCCTAGACTTCTGCAACTAGACCTCTACAACTAGACCCTAGACCTCTACAACTAGACCTCTACAACTAGACCCTAGACCTCTACCACTAGTCCCTAGACCTAGAATGTGAATGAGGAGTGTGAATACATAATAATAATAAATAATACAAATAAAGACTATTATCATATCATGATCATATCATGTCGACACTGTGCAGTTGAATGAATGAATGAATGAATGAATGAATGGATGGGTGTTTTAACAGTGGAGGCTACACACCCGGTTAGGGAACAGGAAGTGTGTGTGTGTGGGGGGGGGGGGGGGGAGATTCTAGGTGTCTGCATCTGTAAATGTACTGAAAGCATCAGAAGTAAATGTGCTTGCTGTGCAGAAAAATGGCCCTTGTGACTGATTATTATGACATATATGGTTCCCAACCTAGGGGCCCCTCCTCTGGGTCATGAGATGATTAATGATGGAGGACAGAAGATGTGTTCTTTGAGTTCTCTACTTCTTCATACAGTTATTTAAATGAAAGTATCCAAGAGAACTTTAATGTAACTGCTACAGTAGGATTGGTGAAAAGGCCCGAAACACCTACACCTTCAGTGTAGTGGAGTAAAAGTATAGAAATACTCAGGTACACTACATTCCTTTACAAGTTTAACTGAACTAATTAAGTGAGTCAGACGCACTTCTTTTCACTCCAATGTGTCAATTCTTTACAAACTCAAGTATTGCTTCATGTCCTCAGTCAGCGATGCTGTTTGTGCTCCTGCAGGCAGCACATGGAGGGGTACCGGGACTCGTGTCCAGACCAGGTGGACGGGTTCAGACAAGAGGTGACGTGGCTGATTGTCAGGCTCCACCAGGCGCTGGAGGACCAGTTCAAAGACGACGTCAAGGTACAAACACACGCCAAGAATATCGGCGTTATTTTAGGTGAAAGCCCAGTTCTGGTCTTCATCCATTTATCTCCTCACTCAGAGAGCTGTTGCGGTTTTCTTAAAAGGGAATTGAAAAAGGATTGTTCTTTTCCTGAACCTCTCATTCAAACTCAATGCAGAGATTCTTTCGAGCAAATCACTTTCTGTAAAAGATCACAAAGGATGAAATGAAGTGATTCAGAGGTGGATTCATTATTAACAGCAGTTCTTCTTCGACTCTGACCTCCTCCCAGAGATCTGTGGATGGATCCAACAAACGGCGATCTTTCAGCCAACTTGTGTACTTGTGTTGTTATTTTAACGACGATCTTTTGCTAAACCTAACGAGGAGGTTTTATTGTCTCAACCTGTAAAGACGAAAGTTTATTTTAAAGACTGTGAATTTAAAGAATGTAACAAGTGAAAATGACAATGAGCTGAAAATCACTATGAAGCTCTGTGACATTGTTATTTTATAATATGGATTACAGCTGCTTTAACCACAGCGATGATTTGTGGGGGTCTGAAGAAGAAGAAGATATGAGCAGATAAAAGCACCGATCCAACCTGTGGAGAATAACACTTCACTTCATTGTCACTTTGAACCTGCTTCCTGTGCTGTTTTCCAGCCGTACCTGAGGAGGATGATGACGAGGAAGTGGCTCACCAACGATGAAGACTTTGGGCAGCTTCACAGCCGGACGGAGCTGCTGTCTCAGCACTGCGCTCTGATGAGGCCGCCACATAATCAGGTGAGGAGGAGGAGGAGGAGGAGGAGGGAGGAGGAGGAGGGAGGAGGGGGAGGGGGAGGAGGAGGGAGGAGGGAGGAGGAGGAGGGAGGAGGGAGGAGGGGGAGGAGGAGGAGGAGGGAGGAGGGGGAGGGGGAGGAGGAGGAGGAGGAGGAGGAGGAGGAGGAGGAGGAGGAGGAGGAAACAAGCTGGAAGAAGCCGTCAGAGGGATTTCCAGCATTTACCAACCGCTTCATCTTCCTGAGAGGAAAGACCCCCACAGCTTAATAACGATTGGTTACCTGCCAAAGTGTCGGATATGATACGAGAAAGTTCCCAGTTCGAGCCAAAGATTTACTGGCATTTGTCCCATCCTGATTGGACAAACCACACTGAAACCTAACTGGGAACTAACTGGGTCCAACAATGAGTGTTAGCTTTGGCAGCAATGTTTGTTTTTAGGATTAAAAGGAGCAGAAACTGAGCTACAAATAAAGCTTTTCACACTACGTTTGGAGGAAATACTTCTTTACTTGTTACGAACTTCTTGGAAGTTCCAGTGAATCAAATTGGCGCCATTGTTTTGGGCCGGATGCTGTGACTGCAGGATGCATTAATAATAATAATAATAAACCCTGAAGCACAGTCAGGAATGAATAGGTGGAAGTGGAGGTGGAAGTTCAGCTGATCTGATGGCTGCTGGTCGTGTGACGGACACATAAAGACACTCACATTTCCCCTTTTCTCTTTTGTGCCCATCCTGTTATTCTGCCCCCCCCCCCTGTGTGTGTGTTTGTGTTTCCCGGCAACAGGAGTCTGCGAGCCGACTGCACTACCACGTGGTGAGGGAATACGTCGGCCAGCTGATGAAGAACAACTACTCGTGCAAGAACCGGAAACACGAGAAGGCAGCGAGCAAGATGCGCCTGCAGTGGGAGAAGCTCAGTGTTCTGTTTGAGAACATGGTAATAAAGTCTTTGACTTCCTCTTCTGCGTCGTTCTGTTTGAGAACATGGTAATAAAGTCTTTGACTTCCTCTTCTGCGTCGTTCTGTTTGAGAACATGGTAATAAAGTCTTTGACTTCCTCTTCTGCGTCGTTCTGTTTGAGAACATGGTAATAAAGTCTTTGACTTCCTCTTCTGCATCGTTCTGTTTGAGAACATGGTGATAAAGTCTTTGACTTCCTCTTCTGCGTCGTTCTGTTTGAGAACATGGTAATAAAGTCTTTGACTTCCTCTTCTGCGTCGTTCTGTTTGAGAACATGGTAATAAAGTCTTTGACTTCCTCTTCTGCCTCGTTCTGTTTGAGAACATGGTAATAAAGTCTTTGACTTCCTCTTCTGCCTCGTTCTGTTTGAGAACATGGTGATAAAGTCTTTGACTTCCTCTTCTGCGTCGTTCTGTTTGAGAACATGGTGATAAAGTCTTTGACTTCCTCTTCTGCGTCGTTCTGTTTGAGAACATGGTAATAAAGTCTTTGACTTCGTCTTCTGCGTCGTTCTGTTTGAGAACATGGTAATAAAGTCTTTGACTTCCTCTTCTGCATCGTTCTGTTTGAGAACATGGTGATAAAGTCTTTGACTTCCTCTTCTGCGTCGTTCTGTTTGAGAACATGGTAATAAAGTCTTTGACTTCCTCTTCTGCCTCGTTCTGTTTGAGAACATGGTAATAAAGTCTTTGACTTCCTCTTCTGCATCGTTCTGTTTGAGAACATGGTGATAAAGTCTTTGACTTCCTCTTCTGCCTCGTTCTGTTTGAGAACATGGTAATAAAGTCTTTGACTTCCTCTTCTGCGTCGTTCTGTTTGAGAACATGGTAATAAAGTCTTTGACTTCCTCTTCTGCATCGTTCTGTTTGAGAACATGGTGATAAAGTCTTTGACTTCCTCTTCTGCGTCGTTCTGTTTGAGAACATGGTAATAAAGTCTTTGACTTCCTCTTCTGCGTCGTTCTGTTTGAGAACATGGTAATAAAGTCTTTGACTTCCTCTTCTGCGTCGTTCTGTTTGAGAACATGGTAATAAAGTCTTTGACTTCCTCTTCTGCGTCGTTCTGTTTGAGAACATGGTAATAAAGTCTTTGACTTCCTCTTCTGCCTCGTTCTGTTTGAGAACATGGTGATAAAGTCTTTGACTTCCTCTTCTGCGTCGTTCTGTTTGAGAACATGGTAATAAAGTCTTTGACTTCCTCTTCTGCGTCGTTCTGTTTGAGAACATGGTGATAAAGTCTTTGACTTCCTCTTCTGCGTCGTTCTGTTTGAGAACATGGTGATAAAGTCTTTGACTTCCTCTTCTGCGTCGTTCTGTTTGAGAACATGGTGATAAAGTCTTTGACTTCGTCTTCTGCGTCGTTCTGTTTGAGAACATGGTAATAAAGTCTTTGACTTCCTCTTCTGCGTCGTTCTGTTTGAGAACATGGTAATAAAGTCTTTGACTTCCTCTTCTGCCTCGTTCTGTTTGAGAACATGGTGATAAAGTCTTTGACTTCCTCTACTGCGTCGTTCTGTTTGAGAACATGGTAATAAAGTCTTTGACTTCGTCTTCTGCGTCGTTCTGTTTGAGAACATGGTAATAAAGTCTTTGACTTCGTCTTCTGCGTCGTTCTGTTTGAGAACATGGTGATAAAGTCTTTGACTTCCTCTTCTGCGTCGTTCTGTTTGAGAACATGGTGATAAAGTCTTTGACTTCCTCTTCTGCGTCGTTCTGTTTGAGAACATGGTGATAAAGTCTTTGACTTCCTCTTCTGCGTCGTTCTGTTTGAGAACATGGTAATAAAGTCTTTGACTTCCTCTTCTGCGTCGTTCTGTTTGAGAACATGGTGATAAAGTCTTTGACTTCCTCTTCTGCGTCGTTCTGTTTGAGAACATGGTGATAAAGTCTTTGACTTCCTCTTCTGCGTCGTTCTGTTTGAGAACATGGTGATAAAGTCTTTGACTTCCTCTTCTGCGTCGTTCTGTTTGAGAACATGGTGATAAAGTCTTTGACTTCCTCTTCTGCGTCGTTCTGTTTGAGAACATGGTAATAAAGTCTTTGACTTCCTCTTCTGCGTCGTTCTGTTTGAGAACATGGTAATAAAGTCTTTGACTTCCTCTTCTGCGTCGTTCTGTTTGAGAACATGGTGATAAAGTCTTTGACTTCCTCTTCTGCGTCGTTCTGTTTGAGAACATGGTGATAAAGTCTTTGACTTCCTCTTCTGCGTCGTTCTGTTTGAGAACATGGTAATAAAGTCTTTGACTTCCTCTTCTGCGTCGTTCTGTTTGAGAACATGGTGATAAAGTCTTTGACTTCCTCTTCTGCGTCGTTCTGTTTGAGAACATGGTGATAAAGTCTTTGACTTCCTCTTCTGCGTCGTTCTGTTTGAGAACATGGTGATAAAGTCTTTGACTTCCTCTTCTGCGTCGTTCTGTTTGAGAACATGGTGATAAAGTCTTTGACTTCCTCTTCTGCGTCGTTCTGTTTGACCTGCAGGTCAATACGGAGTTCATCCAAACACTTTAAAGAGTATTTACTCATGTATTGTACTGAAGTACAGTTTTACCAGATGAGTAAAATGACCAGATACTTCACCAAAAGAAATCCAGAAAAATAAATATAAAAACATGTTTTTTACTTATTGCATAATAATCTCATGACCCCTCAGATTCCTCAGGTGACCCTTTAGAGGGGCCGGCTCCTCAGGTTGGGATAAAATACCGAAACTGTCCCGGTAACATGCTGCTTACACATCAATGCATGAAGATATCATAACATCAGTCACAGCTGACTGCAGAAGAGTACTTTTACTTTGAATACTTTTAGTACGTTTCGCTCTTAAACACTTTTACTGTCGTACGTTTTTGAATATTTTTACATTGTTGTACTTCTTCCACCACTGAAGGGATATTTCAGTGATTTATATTGTACTTCCATGAATGACTTTGATGCTCCAGAAAGGCTGGGTCCTACATTTCCCATGATGCAACTCAAAGACGTTTTGAAACTCACAACTCTTAAAACTCAAAGAATTCAAAGATATTTAAAGTGGTATTGTTCTTGTTTCTGTGGTAGAAGTCGACTCACGAGTGGCTCTACGATGTGGGAGACGAGCTGAGCGACATCATCGTACAGAAGAACAAGAGCGACATCAAGAACCATCTGCAGCCTTTAGTGGAGCATTACCCCGACTTCAGGTGAGAGACTCCTTCTGTACGACTCACTGCAGGAGAAACACCGGTTCACCTCACACACGTGTTCCTGTGTGACTTCTGTACAACGTGATGGAACAAGCAGCAGCCACACATTTTGATTCAATGTTTAAACGCGAGTCGTGCACTCGGTCGTGTGATTGACTGGCGACCTGTCCGGGTCGTACCCGCCTCTCGTCCAATCACAGCCGGGATCGACTCCGTCTAGTAAAGGATAAGCCGTCTCTCATGCTTTGTGTGTACATATAGCAGTTAGATGAATGGAGTAGAAGTAGAAAGTGGAATCATTTTAGATTTAAAACTTGATATTCTTGTTTTAAACAGTGTAAACCTGTTACTGATCAGAAAATGTTAGATGACGAGTGATGTTTGTCAGTACAAAACAGATCTGTGCCACATGGAGGGGAACATCAGATTTGGGCTTTTTTTAATCTGTAGTTTAATCATATTTATGTTCAACTAGCCAGAAGCTTGAGGGTCATCTTCACCATGAGGATGATGAGGATGAGTTGAAGACGTTTCTTATAAACCGGTTTGTTAAAGTGAAACATAAACGCAGGTTCAGAGTGTTGTTCTGTGTCTGTGTTGAAATGCATCAGAGTTTCCCCTCGTTGTAATTGTGGAAGTGTTAGACGACGATGCTTCTGTTTACTCGGAGGTCAGCTGACCTCAGGAATCCCCTCGTTGTTTAATTAAAAGACTCAACACACGAGTTACTTCAATAACCAGAAGAATGAGGAAGTGATGATGAATAGTAGATGAACGGAATGAAGCAGAAAGTATGTTTACTTACTTTAACCTTTAACCCCAATGAAGTGTTTACATATAACACGTGCTGGATTAAGTGTTAGTGAGCTGAGTGGTGACATGTGAGAGGATGAGTCAACCAAACTGATGATGAGCTGAGATCATTTCACTGCTCTGTTCATTTAAAGCTCTTTTATCGTTTATAACGTATAATTAAACTTAAATGCCATTCCCCCAAATCTCCCATGGAAAGGAAGCAGAAACCTTACAGATAAAATCTGTTTTTAGTTGTTAGTAGACGACACAAGCTCCACTCAGACCACGTTTCCTCCTTCAGAGTCTCAAGAAACAAAGTCCTCCCACCAGCTTCCTGCTCTGAAGGAAACATGAACTCTTCATCGTGTGTTCACAACTAAAGAAATGATCCCTGGAAGTAGAGTCTTGGTTTGTTCTGGATGTTTCTCAGTCTCATGTCTGGACACGAGCTCTTGGACTGCTGCTGAACTCCTGAGCTTCACAAAGACTTTCCTCCTACAATCACTCACAGATTATTTTACTTCTTTTTCCCGTTAAATTTGACATCCAATGCACTGATGATCCTTAAAATACGTCTGTTCTCTTTCTTCTCGGCCTGCAGCAGGAAGCACCTGGTAGCTGTCCTGTATTTCAGAGGCCTGCTGAGAGGCCGTGAGCACCAGCTGATCCTCCAGCGTCACACGGAGCTGAAGAAGGATCTGAAGAAGGAACTGGGCGGCGGCGACAGGAGCCGTGTTTTATTTGGCGACATGCAGGTCACCGTCAACACAGACTGCCTCTCCAATCTGCCGTTCTCCTGCCTCGGCTTCCTGCTGCCCGACAACTAGTGCAACATAGAGGACGAGCGTCCTCGATCTCTCCATCATTACACGGTCCACATTTAGGAATCGTTTCCCTTCATCAAACACGTCCACCACTAGGAGTTAGTTGGTGTTCGCTGAGTAAGAAGAGGCTCTTCATGTACGCACGTTCTCAAACCTGCTCACACACAGAGGAACCGGTAGCTTTATAATAAACATAATAAACTGCAATAAAATACTCACTTAACCACAAAATGTGGATTAATCCGCCGCTGAAAATAGTCCCCAACAAATGCACTACTTCCTCCTGGTTTGTTTGAGGACTGAGAGCTTTTAAGAAATGAAACCATATATTTGTTTTTGGAGAGACGGACTCACACATTGTTTTGGTCTTTTATGGGATTTTGTGACAAAAGAAAATACAGCGTCAGACCAGCACTTTAAATAAAGTTGAAATGAAGTTAGAATAATTGAATAACACGTTTACTGTTTCTACACATATTACAGTTCATTCTGTGGCCCAACAGACGAGAGAACTTCTGTTCTAACAGTCTCCTCAAACTCACTGGCAGATGTGGAAAAGCCTCATATGTTACCACTTAATAACATGTGTGTTACACAATGAGAGTGATGCAGCGCTGTGAGGAACGTCAGGACTTTCACCAACTATTCCTGATAAAAGTCCAAGTCATCAAACATTGAGACACGTTGATGCGTGTGAAGCTCTCAGCAGACTAATCGAAGGCAGGTTTCAGAAGGAACTCTATCCTGCTCTGGAATTATACTTCTTTAAAGGCTGTTGGACCTTCATTTGAGTTCAAAGTGTTAAAACTGTAAGAATCTCTTTGCATGTGAGTGTTGGTGAGGAAGTGAACCTAGTGAACGGTACGAGACTGAGTGTGTGTGATTCCTCCGAACTGCCTTTCAGACCTGAATACGAAGGTTTTCTGTCCTCAGATGTTCTCCTGAAGACTTCCTGTCAAATCTCTGATGTCAGGTTAACCTGTGTGATCAAAAACAAGCTTCATGTGATCTTCTTTGCACATTTCATGTATTCATTTGATCATAACTCTGTTTTCTGTTTGTAAATAGTTGATGTATTTATGACTGTTGTGTTCAGTGTCTCAGGACGGTTTGAATCAGGTTTTAGGAACCAAAGTTCTCACGAATCCCAACGATTATAGGAGTTTAAATATGAAATAGTGTGAAGGGCGCCAAAGGGATGATATAGAAATGATGTGTCAAACCCATTTAATCCTTTTCTGAATAAAACTTATGAAACAAATAGTCTCATGAATCTCTCATGACTTCATCTGTCTGAAGTCCTCAATCTTCAAAATCCACTCATTCACTTATCTTTGATTGATAATTAAAAACTGTATTTGTAGAGTTTCATACAAACAATACAGCTGCACACACATATATATATACACACATATATATATACACACATATATATCTATATTATTTTCTTTTACGGTTCGAGTCTCATGCTTCATGGAGGTCAAACTGAAAACATCTGGGTTCCTATAAAAGCTGTGTTTTCTCAAAGCTCCCTCTCTGTACCTGTGGCTGTGGTGTCGGCCTCTTACTGGCTTTTATTTTCGCTGCTGATGCAAGTCTGAACAGCAACAGTTCGGATACTTTCACAAAAGGTTTCCGTGTGCTAACACGTAGAGTTGCATGTTAAATTAGCCAAGACGTTCTAGACGTTCTAGACGTTCGAGACGTTCTAGACGTTCGAGACGTTCTAGACGTTCTAGACGTTCGAGACGTTCGAGACGTTCGAGACGTTCTAGACGTTCGAGACGTTCGAGACGTTCTAGACGTTCTAGACGTTCTAGACGTTCTAGACGTTCTAGACGTTCTAGACGTTCGAGACGTTCTAGACGTTCTAGACGTTCGAGACGTTCTAGACGTTCGAGACGTTCGAGACGTTCTAGACGTTCGAGACGTTCGAGACGTTCTAGACGTTCTAGACGTTCGAGACGTTCTAGACGTTCTAGACGTTCGAGACGTTCTAGACGTTCGAGACGTTCGAGACGTTCTAGACGTTCGAGACGTTCGAGACGTTCTAGACGTTCTAGACGTTCGAGACGTTCTAGACGTTCTAGACGTTCTAGACGTTCGAGACGTTCTAGACGTTCTAGACGTTCGAGACGTTCTAGACGTTCTAGACGTTCTAGACGTTCCTTGTGCCATCGTGGAAAGAAATGTCGAAAAAAACCTTTTCAGTGAAAACGTTGTCTTTGACAGAAAAACATCAAAACACTTCCTCTTCTTCTTTTACATCCTTTTCTGATAAATGTGCGATCCAAATGTAAACAAGAATATCCACATTAGTCTCTTTATACAAATACATCTTTATTCTGTTATTTCATGTTGTAAAAGTAAACACTCAACTATCGGATGGATTGCCATGAAATGCAACATGTAACATTCGTGTTCCCCAGAGGATGAACCCGACTGACTTTGGTGATCTCCTGACCTTCCCTCTAGCGCCACCGTCTGGTCAAAACTTCATGTTGTCAGATACTTTGATTTATTACTTTTTGTGGTGCTAATTGGCAAATGTTTCCATGCCGACATGCTAACCTAACGCGGTGAACATTATACCTATAAACATCAACATGCTAGCAGTATCACTGTAAGCATGCTAGCATGCTAATGTGAGCATGTAGCTCAAGTACAGCCTCACAGCGCTTCAGGGACAGAAAGGAGAAAAGGAAAAGTCTAAATTGTCAGTTCCATGACTTCTGGTGATGAAGATCATGTGATATAACCAAAAGCTCCAGAACAGATACAGATGTTAAATCTCTGTATCAAACTATTTCTGCAGATTTAAACAACTCAGATTTGCAGAATGAAATCTGAGTTGTTACGATGTTTGTTTTATGACACCCACAGAGAAAGAAACACACTCTGGTGGTCCAGGTGTGTGTGTGTGTGTGTGTGTGTGTGTGTGTGTGTGTGTGTGTGTGTGTGTGTGACTTGCTAACTGAAGTGCTATCAGATCTGCACCAGTAAGAGGTGAACGTTACCGAGCATTAGGGTCCGTTACCCGCCGACAGAGATGCCTCCTGACTTCAGGTTGAAAGTGTTGAAAGTGTTGAAAGTGTTGAAAGTGTTGAAAGTGTTGAAAGTGTTGAAAGTGTTGAAAGTGGCCTTTCAGAGGATGCACCGTGTTCTGCTTTGTTCCTTGAAGACATTTAAGAAGATTTCATCTTCCATAAAGTCCTGAAATTACTTTTCTTTTTGTAGATTATGAGGAAAATGTTTTCTTTGTGGATTTGATGTTGTTTCATTTGTGAAGGATATTTTGTCTTCGGGGTTTTGCAATATTATAACAGTGATATTTAAAAATGAAATGTTATTGTTATTATATTGTTTTGATAATATATTCAGATTCTATCTTCCGAGCGCTTCGTGAGTCGATTGAAATGCAACACAGAGAACTAAACGGTGCGTTTGTTGAAACTCAATAGGATGTGTGGCTCATTTGTAAAAAGGAAAATGAAATTCCAGCAGCGACATGCCGGAGCTTTGTGCGCCTTCCCAGACAAACCGTGGCGCTCGGAGCCTCCTCCATTATGGAGGCGCAGGGCCTAAAGGTCACAGGTCACCTCTCTATTGAGCCATCAGATGGAGGCGGGGAGAGATGGGCGTGTCGCCGACCTATTGAGTCTTTGAAAGCCATAGCCGATGCTGTTGTACGCTGCCACGTATGCTGGGAGGGATTGCATTGTGTTGGTGCACAACAAAAAGTGTAAATCTTTTTTGGTTCAATGATGTTCCTGTATTCTTGAATCAATGCGAGGTGTTACCCACAGTGTGAGAGACATTTCAAACACCTCACTTTGAATCACGTGAGCTCTCAGAGGAAATGTGCACATGGTGCAGAAATAGAAGGCTTCCTGGCCTTAAACGTTACTTGCGTCTTGTTGTCGGTTCAGTGTTGAAGCGACCTGCTGCAGAGACAGATTGTAAGAACACCTGTGAGTCGTGTTGCCTTCAGGAGGGATGTGTTCCACACTCTGCTGCTGTTTCCCCTGCAGATGCTGCAGAGCAGAAGGTAAGAACAGCTGGTAACAGCTCAGCATCCATGTTCTTAAAGTCTCCAACAGGTTCAGGTGTTACGATACTGAGCAGTTTGATGTGCTGTTGGAACATAATGTTAATGCTTATGAATTGGCTACGTTTGTTTCTAAAGCTTGGAAACAAACGTCGGGATGGTTTATTCCTTGAGTTGTGTTGCTCCTCTGGTTTCTGGTCTCTTCTTCTAAATGATGGAGTCTTGTAAGTCTTGGTGGGCTTCACCCGACCGAGGAGAAGATTTAACGGTTTGATTAACGATGACCAGAGAAGTCTCTGAGCGTCCTGCTGTGACCGGCTTCTGTCACCAAAGTCTGTAGGGTTCATCCACTTGGGACTACGAATGTCTTTGACACATTTCAGAACAATAGTTGTTGAGATAGTTCACTCTGAACCACAGACGAGTTGCCGGCATTTCCTCATTGCTTAGCGTGTCTGAAACAAAGTCCAGCTTCTGTGTGTGTGTGTGTGTGTGTGTGTGTGTGTGTGTGTGTGTGTGTGTGTGGACTTTCCACCGCCCTGGAGTCATTTCCATGATGAAATGCAGGCGGAGCTTGTTGCTGCTGCTTCAGTATATAAACCCTCCAGCAGCTGTGCAGCTACTAACAGAGCAGCGTCTGTGAGATTAGGGTGAGTAAAAGCTGCTGAAGAGTTGAACTAAAATACTTCTCTGCAGATATTTATCTGCATGGCTGGACCGGTGGATGACATGTTACATTACAATAGCTGTTAAACATGTGGGAC
Organism: Leptoclinus maculatus; assembly: GCA_032191485.1. NCBI lineage: Eukaryota > Metazoa > Chordata > Actinopteri > Perciformes > Stichaeidae > Leptoclinus > Leptoclinus maculatus. Next base: position 179,685 of record JAVDOI010000071.1, on the reverse strand, counting down.
AGGTTGAGCCTTTCCCTCTTTGCTTATTTGTTCAGTTTGATTTTAAAAGTTGTGTTAATGATCTCTAGGATTAGTAGTTATTCATAATGAAGCTGAAATAGATACTGGCTATTTGCACCTTCTGCTTCTTTGTGATGTGATATTTTTATGTACTTTCATTTTGTAGTATTCATAAAATAGGGTACAGGGTTTATAAATACACAGTGATGGGGATGAAGATGATATGGTTCCTCTGGACACTAGGTGCTTAAGTTAAGTTAATGTCGTTGTATTTTGTGGTTTGATTCATATACGTATTGATTATTTTAAACCAACCATTCCTTGATACCATGCTCAAACAACAAAAATGTGTTTATTGTGCTTTTATTTTGAAAATAACACCTAGCTAATGCTAACATCATATATATATATTTGTGTCTCCACATAGATTCCTCAGATTATTTCTCAGACCGTTGTTACCCTACTCTCTCCCGGTTAACGATGAGGACCAAGACAGAAGGCGTCAGGCTGAACTTTATCCCACAAAGGTTCAACTCATGGTGGACCCCCAGAGCTCCGGCCGGAGTCAAAACCTCCACGACCGACGGACATCCATCACCCAGTGAGGAGGAGAGGCCCCCAACCGGTCAGTGAAGCTAAACATCACCAGACCATCGTTTGTAATTACTTAAACGTATACAACCTGGTACATGTGATAAGAGTTCACAATGGATAACTGCAGGAATATTACAGTTGTACCCAGTTGTGGAATGAACGTGGATTTACAACTGTACTTATTATTTAAATCTATTTGTGCTGTACTTTACCATGTTATGCACTTCTACTCCCAGAAAATATTGTACTTTTTACTTAACTACATATATTTGACAACATAAGTTACTTTGCAGATTTAGATTATTATAATATCAATAACGCTTTATTGATCCTCATGCAAAAATTCACAAGCTACCCAGCAGTATATAAAGGTAGTATATAAATATAAATATATATATATATATATATATATATATATATATAAAATATATATATATATATATATATATATATATATATATATATATAAAATATATACAAATAAACTGAAATTGGCTCCAACTTTACCAGCTGCAACATTAAAGCAAGAAACACATTAATGCAGCAATAAATATTATGCAATAAAACCTATTTGTTTATCAATACAAGATGTTGTTTCTTGTCATAGTCTAATCTCAAAATGCTCCAATATTCTAAATCCCAAAGTCAAGTCTATTTACTCGTATAGAAGACAACTTGTGAATTTTATAAATAAATAGTATTGTAAAGCAGCAAGAAACACATTGTAGAAGTTCCTGACTAGACGATAAAACGACCACGTTACCATAATGGTATTAAATGATCGAGTGGATCTGCAGTCCTAAATGTGATCTGTTTGACGTCCAGATGCCTCATTTTATCATCAACAACATTTCAAAAAGAGGTCTTTGCTTTCCTCCTCAGTGATCCTCACATTTGAGCAGAACCTTGAGGGAAAACGCTTGTGTGAAGCCGGCCAGCAGCTGATAGAGAGAGAGGAGCGTCTGTTTGGGGAGGTAAAGGAGTCTGAGGCGCTCACACATCACCAGGAAGAAGTCAGCCAGCTTGCAGCAGAGCGCGAGGCCCTGGAAGGCCTCGTACTGCAGACCCTGAGACTGTCTCTGGGCCTGGAGGAGGTCGGCTCGGAGGCTCTGACGTCTGTCGTGAAGGCCGTGCAGCAGGAGGAGGACCAGGACCGGCAGTGGACTCGGAGGGATCGGACCGCTCCTGCGTGGAGACCCTGCGGCTGGAAGATGCTCCACGACTCAACGCTTCGCATCTTGGTGGAGGAGCGTATGGACAACCCCTCCACGCCCCCTGCTGACCAGACGGGCCAGTCTTCCATCCAGGTGGACGTCCGCACCATGGGCAGGCAGCTGAAGGAGGACCTGCTGCATGTGGTGAACGTGGTGAAGAGCTGCTACCCGCCCGAGTCGGGCATCTGTGATTTGTATGCCGGGTTGTACCACCAAACCTTCAGCGCCAGACTCAGAAAGATCGCAGACTTCGTTCTGGGGGACAAGGACTGCACTTTTCTTCTGCTCTGGGTCAACGAGCATTATCCACAGTAAGTCATGAAGAACTTATATTTCTGGGTCCATTCTGTCATCACGTTGGTGTAGTTTTGTTTTAAGTATACATCTTCTTGACTATGCTATTATACTTCTACTTCCAATACATTTTGGAGGCAAATATTGTACTTTTTACTCCTAGAAGTACTAATGTTCTTTGGTGCTCAGCTCTATATAGTATAATATAGGAGCAACACTTCCACATGTACTAACGACATATTACAATCTAATGAGCAGATTACCATGACAACTCCTCTAAGACATATTTAGTAATAGTGTTTATATTATGCAGTGGAATGAACATGTTTCCCTCTACGTGTTCAGATCATTCAGATCATTGAGATCATTTAGATCATTGAGATCATTTAGATCATTTAGATCATTGAGATCATTTAGATCATTTAGATCATTGAGATCATTTAGATCATTTAGATCATTCAGATCATTGAGATCATTTAGATCATTTAGATCATTGAGATCATTTAGATCATTTAGATCATTCAGATCATTTAGATCATTTAGATCATTTAGATCATTGAGATCATTCAGATCATTCAGATCATTGAGATCATTTAGATCATTTAGATCATTTAGATCATTTAGATCATTCAGATCATTCAGATCATTTAGATCATTCAGATCATTGAGATCATTTAGATCATTTAGATCATTTAGATCATTGAGATCATTGAGATCATTGAGATCATTTAGATCATTGAGATCATTGAGATCATTTAGATCATTTAGATCATTTAGATCATTTAGATCATTTAGATCATTTAGATCATTGAGATCATTTAGATCATTTAGATCATTGAGATCATTTAGATCATTCAGATCATTTAGATCATTGAGATCATTTAGATCATTGAGATCATTGAGATCATTTAGATCATTGAGATCATTGAGATCATTTAGATCATTTAGATCATTGAGATCATTTAGATCATTTAGATCATTCAGATCATTTAGATCATTGAGATCATTGAGATCATTTAGATCATTTAGATCATTGAGATCATTTAGATCATTTAGATCATTGAGATCATTTAGATCATTGAGATCATTTAGATCATTGAGATCATTTAGATCATTCAGATCATTCAGATCATTGAGATCATTTAGATCATTTAGATCATTTAGATCATTGAGATCATTGAGATCATTTAGATCATTTAGATCATTCAGATCATTCAGATCATTTAGATCATTTAGATCATTCAGATCATTCAGATCATTCAGATCATTGAGATCATTTAGATCATTTAGATCATTTAGATCATTGAGATCATTGAGATCATTCAGATCATTCAGATCATTGAGATCATTTAGATCATTTAGATCATTTAGATCATTGAGATCATTGAGATCATTTAGATCATTTAGATCATTTAGATCATTGAGATCATTTAGATCATTTAGATCATTGAGATCATTTAGATCATTTAGATCATTCAGATCATTTAGATCATTGAGATCATTGAGATCATTTAGATCATTGAGATCATTTAGATCATTTAGATCATTGAGATCATTTAGATCATTTAGATCATTGAGATCATTTAGATCATTCAGATCATTCAGATCATTTAGATCATTGAGATCATTTAGATCATTTAGATCATTGAGATCATTGAGATCATTTAGATCATTGAGATCATTGAGATCATTTAGATCATTTAGATCATTGAGATCATTGAGATCATTTAGATCATTCAGATCATTTAGATCATTGAGATCATTGAGATCATTTAGATCATTTAGATCATTGAGATCATTTAGATCATTTAGATCATTGAGATCATTTAGATCATTGAGATCATTTAGATCATTTAGATCATTGAGATCATTTAGATCACATGTGTCAAACTCAAGGCCCGCGGGCCGAATCCGGCCCGCCACGTCATTTTATGTGGCCCGCGAAGGCATATCTCCACCAGAAAAAAAAAAAAAAAAAAAAATTAATAAAAAAAAAAAAAAAAAAATATTTATATTTTTATTATCAAGTCTAACTTTTAATTTGTTTTTTTTGCTGCTGAAATGGGCTTCCATATAAAGGCATATGATTGTCTTAAAATTAAACTCTATGCTGCTTCATCGTGTACGCTTCAGTGACCATAAACTACATCTCCCACAATGCATGTTGAGTTTTTGACCCGCGAAATGACGGACTGCGGCCGCTAGTAGCGTCAGCGTTAACTAAATCAGTTTTCCAACGAATTACTGAGTTGAAAATGTTTGAAAAATAATCCAACATGTCAAAGAAGAGGAAAATTGATACAGAGGGAAGGACATTTAATGAAAGATGGGAAAGCGAGTATATGTTTGTTCTTCAAGGAGAGAAACCGGTATGTATTCTATGCAATGAAGCCGTGTCAGTGATAAAAGAATACAATTTACGTCGGCATTTCGAGACCAAACACGGAGCCAAGTATGCTAAATTTAGCCTCCAGGAAAAACGTGAACTTGTCCAAAAATTAAAAGGCAGACTCCAATCACAGCAGAACATTTTCACAAAAGCTACAGCCAAAAATGATGCCGCTGTGAAAGCTAGCTTTATTGTGGCTGAAGAAATCGCACGAGCTTCCAAGTCCTTTTCAGAGGGTGCATTTTTGAAGGAGTGTATGCTCAAGGTCTGTGAGCAGGTGAGCCCCGACCAGGTACAGGCTTTTCAAAATGTCAGTTTGTCAAGGAACACAATCGCAGACCGAGTTAAGGAACTAGCAGGCAATCTGACAGAACAGCTAGCCGAGGAGTCGAGCAGTTACGTGGCTTTTTCATTAGCCGTTGATGAAAGTACAGACAACACGGACACAGCGCAACTGGCCATTTTTGTAAGAGGCGTGAAGGCAGACTTGACTGTCAGTGAGGAGCTCTTGGATGTAGTTGCCCTCCATGGAACGACGACGGGGAGGGACATTTTTGATGCAGTGGAGAGGTCCGTGAGTAAAACTGAATTACCCTGGGAAAAGTTGGTGGGGCTAACTACCGATGGCGCGCCTGCAATGTGTGGACAAAAAACAGGCTTGGTTGGACTAGTGAAGGAGAAAATGCAAAAAAGTAACTGCCACACACCTCTGATAACGTATCATTGCATTATCCACCAAGAAGCTCTGTGTGGAAAGGTTCTGGAACTGGATAATATAATGACCACGGTCACGAAAACAGTGAACTTCATTCGAGCGCGTGGCCTGAATCACCGCCAGTTCCAGCTGTTTTTGAAGGAGTTGGGCTCGGAGCATGGAGATGTGCCGTACCATACAGAAGTAAGGTGGCTGAGTAGGAACGTGGTCCTCAAACGATTTTTTGAGCTTAGGGAAGACATTGCTGTTTTCATGCAAAGTAAAGGAAAACCCTTGCCTGAACTGTCAGATCCAAACTGGCTGTGTGATTTTGCTATGTTGTGTGACATAACGGAGCATCTTGCCCAACTGAATCAGAGGCTGCAGGGACGCAAACAAGTCATCACGAAGATGTCCGACATGATCACAGCTTTCCAGCGTAAACTGCAGCTATGGAAGTCCCAACTGGAACAGGACAATCTTGCACACTTTCCTGTCTGCCAGGAAATCTCAGCCTCAGTTCCTGGTGCTTTTTCATGTGATCGATTGGCTACCAAAGTGAACCGGTTAATGACTGAATTTGATCGGCGCTTCTCTGACTTCAGAACACAGCGCATTGACTTTGCCATCTTTGCAAATCCTTTCACCGCCGACGTCGACAGTGCGCCCCATCTCCTTCAGATGGAGTTAATAGAGCTTCAGAGCGATAGTGACCTGAGAGCAAAGTTCCAGGATGCTGCGATTGAGGATTTTTACCGTCTCCTGCCTCCTGCTTTGATGCCACAGCTCCGACTTCAAGCTGCCCGTGTTCTGTCCATGTTTGGGAGCACCTATCTGTGCGAACAGATGTTTTCAATAATGAATTTAAACAAGACAAAGCACAGATCGCGCATCACCGACGACAACCTCCACGCTGTTTTACGGATTGCTACAGCACAAGACCTAAAGCCAGACATTGACCGACTGACCACGGGAAAACGGTGTCAGACATCCGGCCAGAAAACAAATGGGTAAGCATTTTTAAAAACCTGAATTGTATTAAATATATAATACAATTCATTTCAACCAAGAATAAGTACAGTGTAATATGTGTGAAATGTAATGGCTGTGTTTTGTTTGTTGTTGTTTTCAGAACATGATCAATAGATGAGGATGGTGTGTGATATGGTGTCCTGGGTGAGGAAGTATTTACTTGGTGTGTTCAAGGCCATGCAGCATCACCTCATCAACCTCACCCGAAACTTGAACAATATAATTGTGAACTGAGACATATCTGACTGTTATTTTGTTATGTTGAGTTGTTAAATATACTACTTTGTATGTATAGCAATGTATTCAGTGTGTTTAGGTGTATGTGTTCATACAGCCAAATGTTTACTGTAATCAAAAGCATCTCTTATTCGTTGGTTGTATGCCCTCTACAAGGCTGTCTGTACACTTTTACATCTGTCACAAATGTGACAGATGTAAAAGTTTGATCTTTGATTTGTTATAATAACAGAGAAATGTGCATATCATTTTACATTTATATAAATGCATTTACAATATGTTTATACTTCAATAAACAATAATCAAATGCAGAGAGAGTTGTTTAACAATATGTTCGGGAGTAGTTACATTTATACAGTCTTACAGTTACATCCGGCCCTTTGAGGGCGACCATGATGCTGATGTGGCCCGGGGTGAAAATGAGTTTGACACCCCTGATTTAGATCATTCAGATCATTGAGATCATTTAGATCATTGAGATCATTTAGATCATTTAGATCATTTAGATCATTGAGATCATTTAGATCATTTAGATCATTTAGATCATTGAGATCATTTAGATCATTTAGATCATTGAGATCATTTAGATCATTTAGATCATTCAGATCATTTAGATCATTGAGATCATTGAGATCATTTAGATCATTGAGATCATTTAGATCATTTAGATCATTGAGATCATTTAGATCATTTAGATCATTGAGATCATTGAGATCATTTAGATCATTGAGATCATTTAGATCATTTAGATCATTGAGATCATTTAGATCATTTAGATCATTCAGATCATTCAGATCATTTAGATCATTTAGATCATTTAGATCATGTTACTTCTTGTGGAAAACAATGTCAAACAAAACAAAGGAAATGTGGTCAAAGTTGTCACAACCAGTTGAAGGGTTTTGGGTTGAGGACTCCTGTAGCAGAGCTGAATTAGACGTTTTCTCTTGAATGCCTGGTGAAGGTAATGTGATGGTATTCAGTCTCCTCATCCGTCCTTCGTGATGTTATCATGTGAAATCAGTGAACTAAACGAGGAAGCACCACTTTCCCCCTCAACTGCTGCTGGTTGATATTGGGAAAGACCAGTTCGCCCTGAAGTTGTGTTACTGTGTAGAAATACTGAATGAACCCGCTGCTCATTACCAAATACTGATGTTCAAACTAGTTAGTCACTCGTGTCTTTTGTTGAAAACAAGTTGCTGCCTACTTCCTACTGAAGTATAAAAATATGGTTTTGATATAATGATTTTTGTTCATATGACATCATAATCTTGATGCTTAAAATGTACCTGATGAAAGTTGTTGTCTCTTCTCTCTGTGACAGAATCCTCCAGAAGCCGGAGCTGACCGGTGAGATCGATATCGAAGCGTTGGGAAAGCTGCTGCCTGAAGAGTTATTGAAACCTCTGGAGGATCAATACCTGAGCAAACAGCAGGTACCTGACCTCAGTCATGTTGAGCTGGTTTACTTTGGTTTAGTTTCAGTCTAACAGTCGGTCCAGAGAGAGATGCTGGTGATAATCATGGTCCCACGTGAATGAATGTCCTTGAGTACCTCTTGACTTCATCTCAATCAGCACGAGGCCACATTTAGTACTTAAACAAGATACCTGAAGGGCAGATTGCTGAGATTGTTTGTGTGCTCCAGATAAAACCGACCTTGTGACATTTGTTCTAAAGAAAGTATTTGCATGTGAAGCTGCTGTTTACGGCTCTTTGAATAGGTTTGTTATAAAGCAGCACGTTGTTGTGCGTTCAGGAAGAGCTGACGACGTACGTCGGCCGCGTCCTTGAGGAAGCGAAGCAACACTGGAATAAAGGAGAAGAGCCAACAAGAGAGGACGGCTGCTTCGTCAGTCCTGTTTCCTACGACATCATTCAGGTACAGACGACACGATGTTAAAGCGGCTATAAGAGCCGGATGTTTCCCTCAGGAGGTGGAGGAGACCAGGTGATCACAAACATCAGATCATGGTTCTCACTAACAGCTGGATGTCAACTTAAAGATGTGATGATGTGTTCATGTTGAATCAAAGCCTCGACTTTTCCTTTTGGTCACAATCTCAATATAAAAGCTTTTGTTTTGCTATGAAAGGCTTGGACAGCTTGTGTTCCATCCATCTGTTCTCATGTTCATGTTGTCATGAGCAACATGAACAACATCATGTTTGGACCAGGAGAAGGCTGTTCCAGGCTGTTTCACATATTAACTAAGATCAAGTGCAAACCTTAAGAAAAAGATGAACCAACAAGGGAAACATTGGTAGAAAGTGGAACAAGGCTCTAAAGCTGCCAGAGTTTGGGGTTCAGTTTCTGGTGTTACATGACTGTATAAAGTCTCAGCAGTTCACAGTGTGTTTTAATGCTGTCATTGATCTGTCTTACAGCTTATCAATGGTATGGTGACTTCAGCTGAAACAGTTGTGGGAGATCTGCAGAAGGCCCAGCAGATAACGTTCCACCTGAAGGATTTAATGCAGAGGTAACAAGACTGAGGACATTCTCCAAAATATGGTCTTTTTAAAAGACATATTGTCTTGAAAATCAATTGTAATTTAACTCCTGCAGGTTCAAGATCTTCCAAAAGGACGTCATGAAGCAAAACAAACCGAACACCCGGCCGGTCATGAAGGCGAACCTCGGCTGTATCGAACAGTTCAGGTACGTCAGGACATTTAGGCGCTGTGGCTTTATTAAGACACTAATACATATCTCTGTGAGCTAATGGGACTCGTGTGGTCTGTCTGCAGGGACGTCCTCAACAAGAAGAGACATCTGTTCATAGAGGACGTGCGGAAAAACTGTCTGCATGTTCTGACCGACATGAAACAATCTGCGCACGCGTATTTATTAAAACCTGTGCACGAGGTCCTCAAGGTGAGATTAGATCTTCTTCTTCAACAAATCTCATGAACAGACTAAAAACACTAATTATTGTAACTACTTACAAGTATAATGTGTATTAAAGCCACGAATACTCACTAGAACACCAAATGTGGATTAATCCGCCGCTGAAAATAGTCCCCAACAAATAAAAACAGCCTTTTAAAATATGAACCAATACATTTGTGAGGTTGTTAGTGAAGACGTACGCCTTCAATAGGAACCAATGGAAACAAAGGTCACAAACTTCTCCACAATAAAAGTGTTTAGAACAAAATAAGGATTGAAAGACAAGAAAACTGAATAGAATAAACAAGGTTCGCATAGAATTCTTATTTTTAACAGTTATGTTTTCAAGGTTAGTATTATGTTTGAATATAATCCTCGAAAAACATCGACAACAAAGACAAATATCAGTTCATTAAAGCACGGGACATTTTATACTGAATTGTAGCTCAATCAGGCTATTTGCAGAACTATGACAGCATGAAAGTGTCAGCTGTCTAATGCGGCATGTTTGTACCTCACACAGCCACAGTACCGCAAACTGGGAACCAGTGACTGGCTGAATAAGAACCTGTTTGAGAAGCTGCTGGCCGGCATCGAAAAAGAGCTTCAGGATCTTCAGGGTTCGATGGAATCCTGTCACCAGGTAGAAGAAAGCATGAAACACACACTTCAGTTTCATTTAAAGGGGACAAGCTGCTGCTTTATTCTACTACAAACCATCTCAACCTTTTATCACTGACAAACATTTTTGAATGTATTTATTTTTACTTTTGGTTTCAATTAATTTCCATACAGTACGAATATCATTTGTTCACTTTAATTAAACAACTGAAGACAGTCTTTAATGCGCACTGATTTTCAAACTGTGATGAAATGAATGGAAACCTGCAAGTGAGATGAAATGCATTCAAAACTCTGAAACTCTTTGATATGGTTTGTAAAATAGACATTAAGTGATGTATTTATAATGTTAATAGTGAATGGACTTAGATATGTAAAAGATCAAGTGAAAATGTTCTTAGTTTAACACGTGTTGATTCAAGTTCAAAGTCATTACATTTAGGCTGTAACCATCGATTTGTGATTGGACGCTTGGATTCATTTCAGGAGCTGGTTGGCCAGCTGCACAAGGAAGTGACAGTAGAATATGTGAAGAGGCTCCTGAAAGGAGTCAAACTGAAGACCAAGGAGCAGCAGCTGAAGGCCTACGTCACCGTGAGGGACAACGCGGAGAGTTTGCACCATTTATTCCTCAAAATGGTGAGAAATTGAGCACAATCCACAGTGACCACAACAGATCAAATCCTCCCCAGAAAACACGATTAGACTCGATTAGACTCGATTAGACTCGATTAGACTCGATTAGACTGAGCTGTAACTGCTCTGTCTTCACAGGGGTCAGAGGAGGTTTGGTTGAAGGACATCCTGACCAAGATTGCAGAAGTTCTGAAACTCCAAGACCTCCCCGCCATTCAGATGCAAGTAGCATCGCTGGGAACTGAATATCCTGACCTCAGGTAACCCTCACACTCACACTATATATACATCTCGTTCATGAGTGACGTGGTCTTATTTAGACCTTATAGGTGGTTTACATGACTCTAAAGTGAGGATAAACAAACCCACTCAACAGGAAGAGAAGATGTATTCAGATGTTTCCTGGCAGCAGGATGATGTCGTGCAGTGAAATAAGGAGTCTAGATCTGATAAAGCTTGTTGTTGTGTCCGTAGTCAATGTTGATGTCATTTAGATATGTAAACGCTGAAATGATGAACACAAGTTCTAACCTGAGACGAATACTTTTGAGAAATCCTCTTGTCCCCTTTCTTGCCAAGAGTTAGATGAACGGATCGATACCACTCTCATGTTTATACTGTAAATAACTGGAGCCAGACGATAGTTAGCTTAGCATAAAGGCCGCAAACAGCGTCATAAAAGACACAGCAGACTGGAAATATGTCTAATAGTTGACAAGTTCCAGTTCATTAAAAGTGGTGGAGACACAACCTGGTTCCTTCCACATCTTTTCATTTGTTTCTGTTGTTCATGTGCTCATTACTGTAACAGCTGCTTACTCGGCTAAAAACAAAAATCAACGAAGCAGAACATAGTTTTGAAAGCAGGATAGATTCTTGTGCCAGAGCCAGATATAAATAGCTAGTGATGGAAAGTAGTGGCAAAATAAATGGCACATAAATGGCAACGAGCCTGGAAGAGATCGAGGCAGTTGACCCTTTGCTAAGTCCCGCCCCTCGTACGCAGACTGGCCAATCATAGCGTAGCATCGATTATGTCTGGTGCTAAAAGAAAGTCAAAGTTAATGGACAATATTTCCCTGATGTCATATTTTTACTGTTAAGATGCCCAGAGAACTCACCATCGTTTTTATTACTGTTTACAATCCCCCGAAAGCAAATTCATGTACTACTTACTTTTTTTGTTTAGTTTTTTTTGTGTAAATAAATGAACCTCGAAACAATGAAATTATACGAGTAGCATTTCCTGACTTTAATTGATCACCGTGTCTAATGCAACAACCTTCACTCCACAATGATGTTCAAGTGTCTCTGAGATTGTAATAATGAATAAATAGATTGACTGGATTAAAACATTGATGTTTAACCTTTTCTCCTTCTTCTTTCATCCACAGTGAGAAACACGTCTTGGCTCTTCTCAAGCTCAAGACCAACCTCTCCAAACCCGACAGGAACACCGTCAAAGACATTCTGTCGGACACAAGAGGCCAACAGAGTGACGCTGGCAAACGGGTGTTTTTCTCTGACGTTCAGGTCAAATGAGCCGTAAACTACATTCAGTTTATCTTTAAAGTTGGACTGAAAGTTGAGTTGTACAGTTAGTTTTGTGTATAATGTTTGTGTGTGAGCTGAGTGAAAACTTCAATCAGGTGATGTTATCCCAGTGTTACAAAGCTGATGGATGAGTTACTGTATGAAAGAATAAGCTAAAGTTCACATTATTGCTGGTAAATAAGGTGCTAACCCTAACCCTTTTTAGTGCTAAATGTGTGTGTGTGTGTGTGTGTGTGTGTGTGTGTGTGTGTGTGTGTGTGTGTGTGTGTGTGTGTGTGTGTGTGTGTGTGTGTGTGTGTGTGTGTGTGTGTAATTCTCTGATAGTGTTTATTTTTTATATTGAATCAGTGTTATAGTTTGTTATTTTTATATTGTGTATTTTTTTGCATTACATGTGCAATAAAGGGAGAGGTCAAGCTTCCATTTTTAAAGTTTTACATTTTTATTTCACGTCAGAATATTGTTAGAGAAAGTGTTGAATTTAAGTTAAGTTCATAAATAAATTTGGTGAAACCTTTGTGTGGTTTGTCGGTGATTTTCTTATAAATCTTGAGCAGTACATTTTTACCTCTGTTGTATATATTCACATGCAACAAAGACTTCTAGTGGTAGAAGTTTTACTGCAGCATTCACAATTTAGAGCATAAAATAATGTACGTTCACATTTAGTTTTCTATTAAAATGGAAAAAACTGAAATATCACATTGACCTCGGTACTCAGACCCTTTGATAGGACACTAGGGGGCCTCTCATGTCTCTTCAGAATCAGAATCACGGTATGTTGAACATGACGGGAGGTGCATAACATTTAACAATCAACAACAATCAACAGTGCAAAGTAGAAACATATTACAATTTACAGAAAAATATAAAATAAAGTGAAATATAAAATAAAGTGAAATATAAAATAAAGTGAAATATAAAATAAAGTGAAATATAAAATAAAGTGAAATATAAAATAAAGTGAAATATAAAATAAAGTGCACAAACGAACAGATAACAGGACTATAAACAAGTGAGATGTGAGTGTATTAGAAGGGATGTGCGGCGGAGTGACCGGTAGGACATTGTCCTGGGGATGACAGAGTCAGTGGGGGACCCGCTCTGTTAATGAGCCCGACTGCCGACGGGAAGAAACTGTTCGTGTGGCGTGAGGTCTTGGTCCTGATGGAGGTCTTGGTCCTGATGGAGGTCTTGGTCCTGATGGAGGCCTTGGTCCTGATGGAGGTCTTGGTCCTGATGGAGGTCTTGGTCCTGATGGAGGTCTTGGTCCTGATGGAGGTCTTGGTCCTGATGGAGGTCTTGGTCCTGATGGACCTCAGCCTCCTGCCAGATGGAAGGGACTCGAACAGATCATGTCCAGGGTGAGAGGGGTCGGCTACAATCTTTCTTGCTCGCTTCAGGGTCCTTGAAGTGAACAAGTCCTGGAGGGACGGTAGATTGCAGCCAGTCACCCTCTCGGCAGAGCGAATGATGCGCTGCAGTCTGCCCTTGTCCTTGGCTGTGGCTGCAGCGTACCAGACCGTGATGGAGGAGCAGAGGATGGACTCAATGATGGCTGTGTAGAAGTGCACCATCATTGTCTTTGGCAGGTTGAATTTCTTCAGCTGCCTCAGGAAGTACATCCTCTGCTGAGCCTTCTTGGTGATGGAGCTGATGTTCAGCTCCCACTTGAGGTCCTGAGTTATGATGGAGCCCATGAAGAGGAAGGACTCCACAGCATCGACGGGGGAGTCACACAGGGTGATGGGGGCTGGTGGGGCTACGTTCTTCCTGAAATCCACAACCATCTCCACTGTCTTTAGAGCGTTGATCTCCCATCATGTCAAATTCCTTGTATTTTCAACATACCATGGCAATAAACGGTTCTGATTCTGATTCTGAAGTTGTTCAGACCGCACCAGGTCACCAGATGGTCAGTCTCCCACCTGTAGGCGGACTCATCCCCACCAGAGATGAGTCCAATGAGGGTGGTGTCATCCGCAGACTTCAGGAGCTTGACGGACTGGTGACTGGAGGAGCAGCTGTTGGTGTACAGGGAGAAGAGCAGAGGGGAGAGAACGCAGCCTTGGGGGAACCGGTGCTGATGGTCCTGGAGGCTGAGACCTGTTTTCCCAGCTTCACGTGCTGCTTCCTGTCAGACAGGAAGTCTGTGATCCACTTGCAGGTGGAGTCGGGCACGTGCAGCTGGGAGAGCTTGTCGTGCAGCAGAGACGGGATGATGGTGTTGAAGGCAGAGCTGAAGTCCACAAACAGGATCCTGGCGTAGGTTCCTGGGGAGTCCAGGTGCTGGAGGATGAAGTGAAGGGCCAAGTTGACTGCGTTGTCTACAGACCTGTTGGCTCTGTAGGCGAACTGCAGGGGGTCCAGGAGTGGGTCGGTGAGGGTTTTCAGGTGGGACAGGACCAGGCGTTCAAAAGACTTAATAACCACAGAGGTCAGGGCGACGGGCCTGTAGTCATTGAGTCCTGTGATCCTTGTTTTTTGGGGACGGGGATGATGGTGGAGACCTTGAAGCAGGCTGGTACGTGGCATGTCTCCAGGGAGGTGTTGAAGGTGTCTGTGAACACCGGAGAACTCTGTGAACTCTTGATCATCTTGTTTCTACAGCTTGATTGGATTCAACCTGCTGTTAATTCAACTGATTGGACCTGATTAGGAAAGGCACACACACTTGTCTATATAAGGACTCACAGCTGACAAGAACCAAGCCATGATTTTCTGCAGAGACAGGATTGTGTCGAGCCACAGATCTGGGGAAGACTATAAAAATGTTTCTAGAACACAGCGGCCTTTGTAATTCTTAACTCAAAGAAGTTTGGACCAACCAGGACTCTTCCAAGAGCTTCACACAGCCAAATGTTAAGGGGTCACCAAAGTGCTAACAATTCTTCCTGATGGGGAACATGAATGTTTGCACCAAATGTGATCTAATAGTTAAGACATTTAACTCAAAACCACAAATGTCAACCTCATGGTGGCGCTTGAGGGAAAAGCCATCAAGGGGCATCATTATAATTTTTTTCTGATTGTTTAGGCTTGTCTTTGAAACTATTTTCTGCAAAACCTTACACCAAACCAGCAAAACATTACACATCTTTTGCAAAAGCAAACAATTTTTGCAAAACTCTTCTAACTCTTTGAAAAAATTGTGTTTTTGTGTCAATACAGTATACACAAAACATACACATTTAGAGATTTTTAGCCAAAGTGACGACTAAAAAACAACATGTCTCTTAAAGAATCTTGAGGAAGACATTTTCCACAGGGAGGACAGAGGTCGGGCCTTGTAATCTTCATATTAATATTAAAACCGCTGATGCTCTGGTTTCAAAGACCATTAAGTGACAACAACATCAGAAGCAGCCAAAACACAACGAACAATCCCAGGAAATCATTGAGCCTCTTGTGCGGGAAAATCAGACGAGGTGTTTCTAGTTTATTATTCTGAGTAATATGTGCAGCTTTTCAAAGCAGGGGAAGGATATGAGTCTGCCGCAAATTACGCTAAAGAAGTGTGTCTGTGTTTGTGTATTGGTGTAAGAGGAAGGATGTGCTCAGGAAGACGGGAGGTCAGAGCTACAAGTTTCCCTCAGAGAATGAGAGGGAGTGAAGGAAGATAAGCTTGTTGGTTGTTGGAAATCCACGGTGCTTTCCTGCTGCGAGCCACTGACCCCAGTGTGGATGCTGTTTTTGAAGCAGGACGGCTGCCAAAGTGTCTCTGAGCAAACCACCGAGTCACAGGTCGGAGTTAATCAGCCTTATGCCGGTCATTGATGAGACATTTTTGTTTCGTTAACAGTTCATTCATGTTGATGGATTTTACTTGGTTGTGAAAGTCAAAAACTTTTGCTTATGTCTCCGTCTCCCAAACAATGAAGAGTTGAATCTCACTCAAGTGGGGAAGATAACAAAAACTGATTTATTCATCTCGTATCGTGCCTACATTTAGTATGTGATAACATATCTGGTATGGAATAAATCTGCAGATGCTCAGGTTCAAAATAAAACCAAACCTTTCTTCGTTTGTCAGTTTATGAGCCACAAAAAGGACGAAATGTGCTCTGCAACAGACTAGTGAGGCTTGTTTTTATCCGGAAATGTATTTTGCTACTGAAGAAGTTGTTCCTATGAGGCCGGTTAAGAGGAGTGAGGAGTCATCGGTCAATGACGGTATAAAGCGGTCAATAAAATAGGTTTTTCAAGTGTGAATCACCGCGAACCACGAGAGGTTAGAGTCATAAATGAACACAGAAAATATTAGGTTGATGGATCCAGCAGTATGTGAGATTAACTGTGGACAGACACACACACACACACACGACCGAGCACATGATCTCTTATATGTTCTATATTATATTTTATTTTATTATATTATATTTTACTCCTATATTTTTACTTCTGCACTAGTTCATGTTTATTCATGTGATTTTCTTTTTATACATATTCTTTTCAGGGTGTTATTGTTAATCCTGCTTCACTAGAATCGATGTGCATATGACAAAAAGAAAGATCTTCAACATGAAGTTGATTTGTGGCCCCTCAAAATAAAGCAGTGTACGTGAAAGAGTCCTATTGGCAGGTTACAAATGTGGCCTTAGTGTGGAGTTTTGAGCAGTTTAAGGATTAATGAGAAAACTAAAATGTGTGTGACAAAAATATTCATTCCCATTGCTTTAATCATCTTGTATCCCCTCACATTTATCTTTTTCTTACTTCATTTATCAGTTTTTTGCAACTGCTAAACACAATTTCTTAATAAACTAGGACCCTCTTTGTCGAATCTCTACACTCAAAAATTAAAAACATAACTCAACAATCTAAATATTGGCAACTGGCTGTATGACCTCTGAACCGGAACAAACAAAAACAAAACAAACAAAAAAAACAGCTGAGGGACCGCACGGCTATGCTAAACTAGCTTAACAGGAAAACAACAGCAGCAACACGCATTCTGCTACACACTCGAGGGCACGGGCCAGTCAGGTATTAGATGTAAAAAATCAAACGCAGTTGACTTACCAAATGCTGTTCACTTAAAGACAAACTCCATCCTCCTTTCTTTGTTGACAAAGAGTTTCATCCAACGGTTAAAAAAAAAATCTACACCAAGCAAAATGCAAAAAATGTCATAATTTCTTCCATATCTTTCAATTTGAGCTCTTGCTACTCCGACTAAGCTTTGCTGGCTACTTTAAATTTTGTTTCACAATAGTAACGTGCTCGCCCACTGACCAATCACAGCGCACGCTGCACCTCACTGCAGTGCTGCACCTGAAAACTGAGCTGCACGTAATGCTGACGTACTTGTAGGCCAGCTAGCAGGCTCTGACACGTCAAAGAATACGCCCAACATGTCAAACTAAAGATCTGATTGGTTGAACACTATGACAATCAACAACATCGTCCCCATTCACTTAAACTGCACATGGATTCACTTGTGAGTCTGCAGGCCTCGGGCCTCTCTTCTACCTAGAGACACAGAGGTGAAATCTGATTGGATAAAAGCTCTACTTAAAACAAGCTGCACTGGAAGCAGAGCAACTGAGGAAGACAGTAGCTGTGCAATGAGAACATAAGATAATGGGAACAATATTTTTATAAATTATAATACATGTAGTGTATTTATGAAAAATTATTAAATTATAAAATAGCTATAACTTTGTGATTCTGTTTAGGCCAGCAGAGAAGGCTTTGCAGGCCCTGACGGCCCACCACTGCCTAAATATGACATGAACATAGTTACTGTGTTTATTTAAAGTATTTAAGCTCTGATTTCTAAGTGATCTATTTAGTTACAGGTGTTTTCACATGTGCATTCTGGGTGCAGGTGATTCATAATTGAGTGTGGTATTTCAATGGCACTGTTTAGCAAACAACACACACAGGCTTCAATACGTGTGTTCTTGTGTTTTGGCAATTGCACAAAAAAACAAAACTGTAAGAGGCTCCAACCTCCCAGATCGAGAACCACTGTTCTGGGATCTGTTTTGTGGAGCAAGAATTTAAGTCCCATTCAAGTACTGATGTGTACGTTGATGTTCGTCTCCATCTGGTGACGGTACAATGAACACGCAGCCCAAATCTTCATTTTTATTGAATCTTTTCATTAATTGCTTTGCTGACAAAAACAAACAACGATTTTTTGTGTGTCCCTGTAATCCCATTTATAAGCTTCTGAACAAAAATAACCACCACAGAACAATACAATAAATAACATTAATAAAATAACAATACAATAAATAACATTAATAAAATACAAAGGCATTAACTGTTAACAGCAAATAGGACTTTGTACTGGAAATGAAGAGGGAATTAAAACCAGTAAACCAATACTCAGCTGTAGTTTAACCATTATTAAAAGGTTTTCATATAAACAAATAATTTAATAAATAATATTAAAATATTACATTATAATATGTACAGTGTCTTACA
The DNA here is from genome assembly GCA_032191485.1 of Leptoclinus maculatus. Classification (NCBI taxonomy): domain Eukaryota; kingdom Metazoa; phylum Chordata; class Actinopteri; order Perciformes; family Stichaeidae; genus Leptoclinus; species Leptoclinus maculatus. The sequence goes on along the minus strand of JAVDOI010000071.1, from coordinate 161,090 downwards.
CAAAATATTATTTTACTGTTAACGGCGTAAACACCTTCAACAACCAATAAAACACAATGTTTTTGGTGGTTTTAAAGCTTAAGTTACAAAAAAAGAACACATCACCTAACAGTGCATTGATTAGCATATTAGCATTTCCACTGCATTGAAATACAAGGTGTGTCGATTTTCTCATTTTGCAAACAAAAAAAATCCACTTTCCTTAGATGACAACAACACGTGAAAGGAAATCAGTGACAGACTGTACACAGACTTAATCCCTTTTGTGTCGTAGTTTATAACAACCCTCTGTAACATGACTGCTTCTCAATCTTTACATCAGATTTGAGATCTGTCCTCTTAGCTTGTTGCGGTTGATTCTCTTGTACAGCAGCTCAGCAACCGGGTAAAACAGGAATACCAAGATGCAGATGTGGGTCTGGGTTGAAAGCCAGGGAGGTCCTCCAGGACATTCTGCACCTCCCCAATCTGCCATCTAGAAAGACCCTTCCATTGCAGCAGCGCGGGCAGGAGCTCCAGGTCCTCGCTGCAGACAAAACACCAAGAGGAGTTAGTGAGATGCACTTCCACTAATGGCCACTAGATGCTGACTTTAAGAAAATCCAAAATGAAAACATCAACTTTAGGAAACACAAGTCTAAAGAGAGCTAAGAGAGACTAACCCAGTAGTATAAAGGCTAACACAGTAGTATACAGGCTAACACAGTAGTATAAAGGCTAACACAGTAGCACAAAGACTAACCCAGTAGCACAAAGACTAACCCAGTAATATAAAGACTAACCCAGTAGTATAAAGGCTAACACAGTAGCACAAAGGCTAACACAGTAGCACAAAGACTAACCCAGTAATATAAAGGCTAACACAGTAGTATAAAGGCTACCCCAGTAGTATAAAGGCTAACCCAGTAGTATAAAGGCTAACCCAGTAGCACAAAGACTAACCCAGTAGTATAACGGCTAACACAGTAGCACAAAGACTAACCCAGTAGTATAACGGCTAACACAGTAGCACAAAGGCTAACACAGTAGCACAAAGACTAACCCAGTAATATAAAGGCTAACACAGTAGCACAAAGACTAACCCAGTAGTATAACGGCTAACACAGTAGCACAAAGACTAACCCAGTAATATAAAGGCTAACACAGTAGCACAAAGGCTAACCCAGTAATATAAAGGCTAACACAGTAGTATAAAGGCTAACACAGTAGTATAAAGGCTAACACGGTAGTATAAAGGCTACCCCAGTAGTATAAAGGCTAACCCAGTAGTATAACGGCTAACACAGTAGCACAAAGACTAACCCAGTAATATAAAGGCTAACACAGTAGCACAAAGGCTAACCCAGTAATATAAAGACTAACACAGTAGCACAAAGACTAACCCAGTAATATAAAGGCTAACACAGTAGCACAAAGGCTAACCCAGTAATATAAAGGCAAACACAGTAGCACAAAGGCTAACCCAGTAATATAAAGACTAACACAGTAGCACAAAGGCTAACACAGTAGCACAAAGGCTAACCCAGTAGTATAACAGCAAACACAGTAGCACAAAGGCTAACCCAGTAGTATACAGGTTAACACAGTAGCACAAAGGCTAACCCAGTAGTATAACGGCAAACACAGTAGTATAAAGGCTAACCCAGTAGTATAACGGCAAACACAGTAGCACAAAGGCTAACCCAGTAGTATAAAGGCTAACACAGTAGTATAAAGGCTAACCCAGTAGTATAACGGCAAACACAGTAGCACAAAGGCTAACCCAGTAGTATAAAGGCTAACACAGTAGCACAAAGGCTAACACAGTAGTATAAAGGCTAACACAGTAGTATAAAGGCTAGTTTTAGTGCTTTAACAGAACAGATTTTAAGTCTTTGGTTGTTTCTGATTATTGATCGGTCCTTCTAAACATACACAGATGGCCAAAGGCAACATTATTTAAAAAACTGGACACAGATGTGTGTAAGAAACACAAGAATGATTTACCTCCACTTGTAACATTCCTCTTGCATGCTTCCCACTGTCATCTTCATCGCCTCGAGACTTTGGCAGTCCAACAGCTCTTTGACTTTCAGCAGCATGACGTTCCACTGACCGACACCAGGAACCTGATACAACACAACACACACGGGTCAGTGAAGGTTTTATCCAGCTGTTAATGAATCAATGTCATTAACAAGTGGTGAGAACAAGCAGAGCGTTGATCTCACCAGACATGAGATGATGTTGTGAAGATGCTCAGCATCATCAGTGACTGTTTGTCCAACATCTGGATGCCAGTACTTCCTCAGTTTTCTCTGGCTGATTTTGATAAGACGTTTGAAGTAAATGTGAGCGATGAGCTTGTAGGCCTCGTCCATCACTCTCTGAGAGACGCAAAGACGGACAGAGACACGGTTTAGTTTTTGTCAAGAAGAACAAGAACGAAGCAACATAAACATAGATAGACACAAAAATTATGCAATGAATCCATATTCTTTACAATTTATTTAGAGATCATTTACGTTATTTTTTCTGCATGTAATATAGTTTCCTTTTGGGTTCCTTTTCTATACTTTTATCGTGCAGCAAATTAATCCGTCACCATATTAATAAATCCAAAGTCAAGATTTAGGTGAACCTTTCCTGTCTGAAATCAAGATTAAAGAGTCTATCATTTCGGCATCATATCAAGGATAAAAACACCAATGGCTAATAAATGAAAATCTGACACATAATAAGAGTATAAAAAGCACAAATGTTGAAAAATGGACATGATGCCGGACTCCAAATGGCAAAACAAAGCTGCACATAAATCAGAAAAAAATAATTTCCTAAAGTGTTTTTTTAGTTTTTGTTTGTTTGTTTTTCGTTGTCATTGTTTAATATTTAAAATCTTTTACCATTAGAAAGTAAAGAGTGTTAAAGCTCAGATTCTTACCGTTTGTACATCCTGATAGTCTGACAGCTCTGAGAAAAGACTCTTTACTTCATCGATCAACTGGAGGAATTCCCTGTTATCCGATTTGAAGTATTTCTTGAGGCGGCTCTGCGATTTAACAAAACATTAATATTATTTCTCAAAATAAATACATGCCCCTTTTGAAATGTGAGAAAACAGTATATTTGTGATTACGTTGAACAGCTACCTCCGCAATGTCAGCTACGATTTCCTTTAGAAGTTTCAAAGTAAAAGCCTCCATGTTTTCAAGCGTTGCCACAGCTTTGGTCATGGTTTCCTTGGGAGCGGATTCTTTTATTTGTATAGCTTTTGTGTGGATGTGCTGCCTGAGAGGAAATATCATGGACATCATCGTCAATTATCGTCATTATATCTATTTTCTTACATCAAGTCTTTTAATACTGATTCCTGCATTTTAACTACATTTCTATGCTTCATTGGCTGTTTAAAGAATGTGTTTTTATTAGAAACCTTGTTTGCAAATAAAATATGCTTTAAGAAACAATAACTAGTTTGAATGGAACTGAATAATAATACTCACTTGAGTTCTTTACAGTTGTTCAAAGTCTTGAAGAACTGTTTTGTTTCTGGTTTGTCCATTTTTGCTGTCTTTGCAAGGATGTCAGTCTGCTCATCCCTGTACCTACCAAATATAATATGCAGTCTTAGCAATGCAACGTACTGACTTTATGGTGGTATTCATGGTCATAAAGTCTATGTGGAAATCTAAAATGTATTCTCACCTTGTCAGAAACATCAGCAGCTCTCGCAAACAAACGTCCTGCACCTGATCAGACAGCTTTGAGCTGATTTTGAGTGCTTCTCTGGGCATGGCGTCAATGCACTGAAAGATAAACAACAGAAAGGAAACAATGTCATTATACAAGAAACAAACAGACAGACAAATAGAATATTAAAAAGAAAGCAAACTAATATCTGGGTCACTAAGTACCTGAATTGTGTCCACATAAAGTTCATCGTGAGCTTCGTGGCTTCTCTCATTCTGCAGAATGTTCTCCAGGTACCGTGTGATCTCTGTCTGTGAACCAAAAATACATACAGAAATACATTAGAAGTAGCAGCAGGTTTTAGTGGTACTGACTGAGTAATTTAGAAATTAATATAATTCTGAATGAATGCGTGACATAAAAAATAAAAAAACATTGGCTGCTGCTGTTTTTCATCATAATTCTGCCATTTAATGTGCCGGATAGAATAGTTTTTAAATGTGTTTCGTGCAGGTTTAATGGCGCTAAAGCTTTGGTAATGACACTGTAATCTGATTGGCTGTTTGCCAAGTACTAGTGTCGTCATTGGCTCGTAGCTTTCAGACGTTAGTGATTCCTGAAGAAGATAGTAACTGCGGTCACGATGTGGATTATCTTCTACAGCACACTTTTTTTAAAGTCTATATCTATTGAAGAAAAAGATGATATTAAACACCTCAGTGCCCACCAGCCGCCAAATATTGCTGTGAACCAAACTTCTGGTAAAAAAAAAAAAAGACAAATTTAACGTAGAGGGTTTTCCTGAAGTAACTGAAGTGACTATTTCTTCAACCTAAAAACACTATTGCTACGTGTCATTAAGCTAGCTTAGCACAAACACATAAACCTGCTGGAAACTGGTAGCTATTTAGCTTCATCAAAAAAATAAATGTAATTACTCAAAAAGTGTTTTATTCATATGGTTGAAGTTATGTACTAAAATAGAAAATGTGGATTTGGGAACCGTTAGCAAAAGAGCAATTATGATATAAACAGTACGTGTTTTAGCTTGCAGCTAACAGACACAATACATGTGTTTAAAATGTACAAGTACAAGCTTCAGATTGTTCGTATTCTTACCTGCACATTTTGAAGAAGCTTTTCCTCTGCTCTTGATACCCACTGTGTGAGCAGCAGGAGGTCGACTTTCTTTATGGGATCCGTGTATTGAAGGTCTGGATGACCAAGCAGGTCCTGACTGGACAGTAACACAAATAATAATTCAATTCAAAATACAAGAAGTAGATTGTTTAGTATGTTTACGTGCTTATATTTGTTTGAGAAAGAATGTGTCCGTTAAATATGAAGTGACAGCCAGCAGATGATTAGCTTAGCTTAGCACAAAGACTGGAAACGGGGGGAAACCGTTAGCCTGGCTCTGTACAGTAGTCACAAAACCCGCCTACCAGCATGTCTAAAGCTTCTTGTTTGTTTTATCCAAAATACCAAAGTGTAAAAATGACAATTTGCTCCTCATACAATGGGTCATGTGCAGATATATGTATTGACGGGGACCAGTTTTTCTTTTGATAAGATGTAACGTGATTTTGTGAGTTTTAGAGATGCCTGTTGGTGGACTTTGTTAGAGTTATGGATAGATAGAGCTAGGCTAGCTGTTTCCACCTGTTCCCACCTGTTCCCATTCTTTGTGCTAAGCTAACTGTTTGCTGGCGGTAGCTTAATATTTCTCAAGACAAGAAAGTGATGTACATTTTCTGGTTAATGATCCAAAATGTCAAACTGTCCGGTTACAGGTCAGCAGATGCATACAACAACTTTTATTAAGTGTTTATGCTCAATACAAATATAAATAAGTACCGTATTTACCAAATTTAAGGCTGTTAGTCAAATAAAAGCCTAATTATCAGGCCAAAGCTCAAGCTACAAACACAGACAGGCCTCCTGGTGCATGCTAACTAAGAATAATGTAGATTTATCAAATTCAACAATATACTCATTCTGTCTTCAGCACTGTGTTGTTCTGTGTTACTCATCTTAACTGTGGGTTTAACTGTGTAGTAACATACAAGCGCCACCCGATGGCAGCAGCTACATTTGAAAGATCGCGTTGGAACGATGCAAGTCACACAATCTCCTGAAACGTTCCACTGAAACAGGGCTACAGGGCTTTTAGTTTGGACCAGATACAGGAAGGGGTGAGTTGGTAATATTAGTAATGATGCAGTAACACAAAGCAGATCAGAAGAAGAAGGAAGCTTCATAAATATGACAAACAGGCTTTTCTCTGATATAAGTGTGCTTCTAATACAAGCCTGGTACCTGGTAAGATACAGTGGATAACAAAGTAGAGATGGATACCTCAGATATGTCTGTAGGACCCACTTCATCAGCAGTAAGTGATTCTGGGAGGAGCTGATGTTCTGAAGTAGATCATCAAGGTGTTCAAATATCTGACGATGGTAGCATTCGATCAACCCCTCAGAATGCAGCTGTGGAGCCAGCCTCACCAGCTCCTCACGCACAGTTTCCTGCACATTTAACAGGTGCCCCTGGAGGTTCTGGTCCACATCGGACGGGGTCTTTGGGAAGTGCTGGTCCACAGATATTTGCATGAGGTGAACAACAGGCCGTTCTGCATTGAGATCAGGACGCATTGAGCAAAGAGGTCCATCCTCAGAGGTCAAAGCATCAGGGGCCACACCTAGAAGGTGAGCTGCTTCCTGAAGGGTGATCGGAGGAGCGATCTGTTCCTCACTTCGCTGGCCTCGTTCCTCGTGGGTGTTCAAAGTGTTCTGAGTTAAGGCGTTAACTATGAAAGAGTCAAATGCAAGCCTTTTATGGTAAAAACACTGTAAATATTACTGTAAAATACAAATAAATGAAACATGTATGTTTAAACCTAGTGGTGGAATGTAACTAAGTACTTAAGTACAAATTAGAGGTACTTGCATTTAGTATTTTAATCTCATGCCACGTTGTACTTCTACACCAGTAGACGGAAGTCTTGTACTTTTTTACTTCACTCCAATTATTTTACAGCTTTAGTTTCTTGACAAATTAACATTCTTGTTGGACAAAACATGTGAAGAGCTTTTAAATATAAAAAATGTGCTTTTCTTTTAATAATTGTAAAAATCTGAATTCATTATTAATCATTTTCTATTTCTGGTTCATCAATCGAGTTCTTGGCTGCTCAGCATATTTTTACACTCAGTCACATCAAAGCAAGTTCCGAGGAACAAGGGAGAAAATAAAAGCTTCCAAGTTACTCATTAAGCTGCTGGTTGTTTGAGCAGCACAGTAGTGCAGAGTTCTGATCTCATCACTATCTGATCACTGATCACTGATCACTTCTGATCTCATCACTATCTGATCACTGATCACTGATCACTTCTGATCTCATCACTATCTGATCACTGATCACTGATCACTTCTGATCTCATCACTATCTGATCACTGATCACTGATCACTTCTGATCTCATCACTATCTGATCACTGATCACTGATCACTTCTGATCTCATCACTATCTGATCACTGATCACTGATCACTTCTGATCTCATCACTATCTGATCACTGATCACTGATCACTTCTGATCTCATCACTATCTGATCACTGATCACTTCTGATCTCATCACTATCTGATCACTGATCACTGATCACTTCTGATCTGAGATCAGAACGAATCCCGATATCAACACCAGAGGCCATGCAACACTGTGATAAAGTGTAATTAGAACTACTTTATCACAGTTGTCCAAATACTGCTCCAACACTTTCAATTTGCTCCACTATTACTTCAGTTTGTACATGTTTTATATCTGTGTCACTTCAGCAGTAAACCCTAACCCTACTGCACTTCTGAGCCATCGTTTGTTAATTCAACACTTCATATCTAATAATATTAATAATAATACATTTCATTTGTATAGCTCTTTAAAAGGTACCCAAAGGAACTTTACATGGTAAAACAATTAACAATAAAAGCAAGAAGAATATAAACAAGGCAGAGAGATGACAGTCAAAAGACAAAACATACATAAGTATATTATGAAGCATAATCCTTCTCTAAAGAATGAGTCTAATAAAGAAAGGAGCTCCCTGGTGCATCTATAATACTCATAAGAGTCTCACCGTCTCGTGTGTCGTTGTTGTTTCTCTCTTCTAAAGGTCTCCAGCGGTCGCTCCTCCAACATTTGAGTCCTTTAAAGCCCTTCATTTGTAAACGTTTCACACGTTCCTGCTGAGAGCTGCTGTATGTGAGTGAGCAGCTCTCTCACGCTTGTGTTCAGGAGGATAAACGGGGTTTTCCCATTACACCGACACTACTTCCACTTTCCTTTAGGTGCTGATTACAGGACAGTGAAAGTTGTTGCATAATGTTGAGAAGATGTTACTACTACAGCTTGTGATAATATATCATGACATTATGATGTAGTAATAATCATTGGCCTTAATCAGCCATTTAACATTGTGGTGCGATTGTTTTGTCACATAATAATATATAAATGCAGCTCTTCTGCACTCAACATTAAGGTTAGAGTTCTTAAATGTGTACTTTACTTTATATGTTGCCAACCATTTTAAATGCATCCCATACGATCTGCTTCGTCTTCGTCATAAGAAGAGCTCAGGTGTAAATAATGAAGATGAATGATGGCTGAATATGTAGCGGTTTCAGTTTCTGCTGCTGTGACGAGGCCCATTGAGCCGCCCTTAATACCAGAGTCTTAGCTTCAGTGTACCTGAATAAAGGTAAGAAAAACGTCTGCTTGACATTATTGTTGCCTGGTGACACAGTTTAAATGCAGATTGCTTTGTTGATAATATCACTTAAATCTAAAATAAAGCATAGAGGGGCACAGACAAAGACTCCATCTTATCTTGTTCACACCAAAGCAGCAGCAGCCAACGCTTCAGGTGTTTGTTCTACACACACATCATGAACATGGGTTCTCTGTTTGCTCGTGACTGCTTGAATTGAAATGAAGGCTTTAGATATCAAACAGCATTCCATTGTGTGAGTCATGAGTGGAAAGTGGTTTTGCAAATGGAAAATACCTTCGCTTGGGTGTATGCTCTTTCTTTTACTGCCAGGTTGTTATGGAACATTTAAATGTGTGAGTGCTTCTCCGTGATTGGATCAGAACCAGAACACGGGTTATGAAGTAAGTGACAGTACATGGACTTGTCTTGTGTGTGTTTTGGTGCGTAACATAGTAAGAGAACATCTAATTCAGAATAAAAGTACCAAAAAAGCAAGAAACATAAAGAATAGAATCAAATACTGTAAAAAGGAATGTGAAAAGGTTCACAGTGTGAAGTTTGAAAAGACAACGTAAGGAGATATCGACCCGTCTATGTGCGCTAATGTAACGCACATAGACGGGTGTTAATGTGGGTCTCTGGGGGGGATAAGAGTCCATGTCAGACGGGGTCCCGGCCCTCGTTGATGAGGAAGAAGATGTCTTTGTGGCGTGTTGGGTCTCTGGGGGGGATAAGAGTCCATGTCAGACGGGGTCCCGGCCCTCGTTGATGAGGAAGAAGATGTCTTTGTGGCGTGTTGGGTCTCTGGGGGGGATAAGAGTCCATGTCAGACGGGGTCCCGGCCCTCGTTGATGAGGAAGAAGATGTCTTTGTGGCGTGTTGGGTCTCTGGGGGGGATAAGAGTCCATGTCAGACGGGGTCCCGGCCCTCGTTGATGAGGAAGAAGATGTCTTTGTGGCGTGTTGGGTCTCTGGGGGGGATAAGAGTCCATGTCAGACGGGGTCCCGGCCCTCGTTGATGAGGAAGAAGATGTCTTTGTGGCGTGACCTTTCGGTCCTGAGAGACTGCGGCCTCCTGCCAGAGGGGAGTGGCTCAAATAGTTGGCAGTTCAGATTACAAAGACTGTTTCCAAAGAAGATTGCCGAGCTTTAAAGGCTTGCATAGGTGTGTCTGATTGAGAAATGACCTCGGGGAATATCCATTATCCAAGTGTGGCAGAGCTGGATACTCCCTTTGATTCCAACAAACATGAACATGAATATTTCACAACTGTGTTCATGTTTGTGTTTGATGCAGGAAGAGGCAGAATGAATCTCACTGGTTGAGTTCAACAGCGGTGGATGGAGCCACAACGCCACCTCACCGCTGGCTGGTGCAGGGAAATGTCACGTGGCTGTATGTTGTTTCTTCTAATGGACATTAATGCTGAACAAAGTCCAGGTTCAACATCTCCAATCAGGAGCTGAGTCATCAAGAATAACCAATGTAAAAGTACCACATAAATACACAATATCAAATCAAACAAGAGAGGAAGCACAAGAATAAAACAGAGGAAACATCTACTTATGAATATGTATACACTAAAAACAAATGACTGCAGTAGATAAATAAAGCCAGTTGTGATGGTAGAATATAACAAGACAGGAAGTCTAGAGCTATGCTAGCGTCTCTGTGGGTCTTTGAGCTAAATGCTAACGTTAGCATGCTCCCAATGGTAATGATGTTTAGATAGCAGGTAGAGAATGTGGTGCATGTTTTTGGGGAGTTTTTTTCCAAATCGAGGGTCAAAGGAGGGCGTCGTCTGCTGTACAGACTGCAAAGCCCCGTGAGGCCAATGTGTGGAAATGTGCTGTATAAATGATATTGACATGTTAGCATGCCAACGTTTGCAAATTGGCACGAAATGCCGCAAGTATTTGGTCATAAATTAATAGTTTTAGACAATAAAATTTAGACCAGATGATCGTGTCGAAGGAAAAGTGAAAAGTTAAAGTACCAACAAACATTACATTTCCCTATTTGAACGATTGCAAGCTCAAATATGGATTTGAAAAAAAACAGGTTTAATCCTGTGGAAGAACCAGATTACTCAATAAAATGTTTTTTTCCAGACAGAAACATTTATTCTTTCTTCTATTTCTCACGCCTGCTCTTTCATTTTGAGGGACACATTAATTGTGAGTTTAAAGCCTTCAACTCACCTGATTTGTAGGGATGAAACTGGACCCACTGTCCTCTGTACTTCATGTGGACGGACGAATGTCTTTAACTGGCTACAGCTGCTTGTTCAGAGGATACCGACTGTGTCCTTGTACGTCTTCCTGACGTGAAAAAACAGGTAATATTTGCAGAAGTAGAGACGGTCCGCTGGCTCCATCAGGATGAGGCACTGCAAAGGTAAAGTAATGATTTCATTTCAGTGCATGACTTGTACAAAGAGGCAAAATACAGGTTTAGTAAGGCGGTGAGAGACACTAAACGTGTGTACTCTGAGAAACTGCAACACCAGCTCTCAGCAAGTGACTCTGCTTCTGTCTGGAGAGGCCTCAGACAGATCACCAACTACAAGTCTAAAGCCCCCCACTCCATGAACGACCTCCGCCTGGCAGACGAGCTGAACGAGTTCTACTGTAGATTTGAAAGACAATGGGACAGTCCTGACTCCATCCCCCACAGCTCCACCAACCAGCCCCAGACCACCAGCCCCCCCTCCCCGAGCCCAGCAGGGGCTCATGCCTCTGTACCACCCACTGTTCACTTCATCCTCCAGCACCTGGACTCCCCAGGAACCTACGCCAGGATCCTGTTTGTGGACTTCAGCTCTGCCTTCAACACCATCATCCCGTCTCTGCTGCACGACAAGCTCTCCCAGCTGCACGTGCCCGACTCCACCTGCAAGTGGATCACAGACTTCCTGTCTGACAGGAAGCAGCACGTGAAGCTGGGAAAACACGTCTCTGCCTCCAGGACCATCAGCACCGGTTCCCCCAAGGCTGCGTTCTCTCCCCTCTGCTCTTCTCCCTGTACACCAACAGCTGCTCCTCCAGTCACCAGTCCGTCAAGCTCCTGAAGTCTGCGGATGACACCACCCTCATTGGACTCATCTCTGGTGGGGATGAGTCCGCCTACAGGTGGGAGACTGACCATCTGGTGACCTGGTGCGGTCTGAACAACCTAGAGCTCAACGCTCTAAAGACAGTGGAGTTTCAGGAAGAACGTAGCCCCACCTGCCCCCATCACCCTGTGTGACTCCCCCGTCGACGCTGTGGAGTCCTTCCTCTTCCTGGGCTCCATCATAACCCAGGACCTCAAGTGGGAGCTGAACATCAGCTCCATCACCAAGAAGGCTCAGCAGAGGATGTACTTCCTGAGGCAGCTGAAGAAATTCAACCTGCCAAAGACAATGATGGTGCACTTCTACACAGCCATCATTGAGTCCATCCTCTGCTCCTCCATCACGGTCTGGTACGCTGCAGCCACAGCCAAGGACAAGGGCAGACTGCAGCGCATCATTCGCTCTGCTGAGAGGGTGATTGGCTGCAATCTGCCGTCCCTCCAGGACTTGTTCACTTCAAGGACCCTGAAGCGAGCAAGAAAGATTGTAGCCGACCCCTCTCACCCTGGACATGATCTGTTCGTGTCCCTTCCATCTGGCAGGAGGCTGAGGTCCATCAGGACCAAGACCTCCATCAGGACCAAGACCTCCATCAGGACCAAGACCTCCATCAGGACCAAGACCTCCATCAGGACCAAGACCTCACGCCACACGAACAGTTTCTTCCCGTCGGCAGTCGGGCTCATTAACAGAGCGGGTCCCCCACTGACTCTGTCATCCCCAGGACAATGTGCTACCGGTCACTCCGCCGCACATCCCTTCATATTTTAATACACTTGTCACTTTCACATTACTCTTACATTACACTTGTTTAAAGTACTGTTATCTGTTTGTCTGTGCACTTTATTCTAAATTCTTCTATATTCTATTGTACATTTTAATATGTTTCTATTTCTTGCACTGTTGATTGTTGTTGATTGTTTAATGTTATTGTTTAATGTTATCGTCTAATGTTATTGTTTAATGTTATTGTCTAATGTTATTGTCTAATGTTATTGTTTAATGTTATTGTCTAATGTTATTGTCTAATGTTATTGTTTAATGTTATTGTCTAATGTTATTGTCTAATGTTATTGTCTAATGTTATTGTCTAATGTTATGCACCACCCGCCATGACAAATTCCTTGTATGTGAAACATACTTTGGCAATAAACGGTTCTGATTCTGATTCTGATTCTGTGAGTAGCAGCTCAGTTTGCAGCTTTGTTGTTATTCCTTCACCAGGTAACGTTGTACTTTGTTGTTATTCCTTCACCAGGTAACGTTGTACTTTGGTGTTATTCCTTCACCAGGTAACGTTGTACTTTGGTGTTATTCCTTCACCAGGTAACGTTGTACTTTGGTGTTATTCCTTCACCAGGTAACGTTGTACTTTGGTGTTATTCCTTCACCAGGTAACGTTGTACTTTGTTGTTATTCCTTCACCAGATAACGTTGTACTTTGTTGTTATTCCTTCACCAGGTAACGTTGTACTTTGGTGTTATTCCTTCACCAGGTAACGTTGTACTTTGTTGTTATTCCTTCACCAGGTAACGTTGTACTTTGTTGTTATTCCTTCACCAGGTAACGTTGTACTTTGGTGTTATTCCTTCACCAGGTAACGTTGTACTTTGGTGTTATTCCTTCACCAGGTAACGTTGTACTTTGTTGTTATTCCTTCACCAGGTAACGTTGTACTTTGTTGTTATTCCTTCACCAGGTAACGTTGTACTTTGTTGTTATTCCTTCACCAGGTAACGTTGTACTTTGTTGTTATTCCTTCACCAGGTAACGTTGTACTTTGGTGTTATTCCTTCACCAGGTAACGTTGTACTTTGGTGTTATTCCTTCACCAGGTAACGTTGTACTTTGGTGTTATTCCTTCACCAGGTAACGTTGTACTTTGTTGTTATTCCTTCACCAGGTAACGTTGTACTTTGGTGTTATTCCTTCACCAGGTAACGTTGTACTTTGGTGTTATTCCTTCACCAGGTAACGTTGTACTTTGGTGTTATTCCTTCACCAGGTAACGTTGTACTTTGGTGTTATTCCTTCACCAGGTAACGTTGTACTTTGGTGTTATTCCTTCACCAGGTAACGTTGTACTTTGGTGTTATTCCTTCACCAGGTAACGTTGTACTTTGTTGTTATTCCTTCACCAGATAACGTTGTACTTTGTTGTTATTCCTTCACCAGGTAACGTTGTACTTTGGTGTTATTCCTTCACCAGGTAACGTTGTACTTTGTTGTTATTCCTTCACCAGGTAACGTTGTACTTTGTTGTTATTCCTTCACCAGGTAACGTTGTACTTTGGTGTTATTCCTTCACCAGGTAACGTTGTACTTTGGTGTTATTCCTTCACCAGGTAACGTTGTACTTTGGTGTTATTCCTTCACCAGGTAACGTTGTACTTTGTTGTTATTCCTTCACCAGGTAACGTTGTACTTTGGTGTTATTCCTTCACCAGGTAACGTTGTACTTTGGTGTTATTCCTTCACCAGGTAACGTTGTACTTTGGTGTTATTCCTTCACCAGGTAACGTTGTACTTTGGTGTTATTCCTTCACCAGGTAACGTTGTACTTTGGTGTTATTCCTTCACCAGGTAACGTTGTACTTTGGTGTTATTCCTTCACCAGGTAACGTTGTACTTTGTTGTTATTCCTTCACCAGATAACGTTGTACTTTGTTGTTATTCCTTCACCAGGTAACGTTGTACTTTGGTGTTATTCCTTCACCAGGTAACGTTGTACTTTGTTGTTATTCCTTCACCAGGTAACGTTGTACTTTGTTGTTATTCCTTCACCAGGTAACGTTGTACTTTGTTGTTATTCCTTCACCAGGTAACGTTGTACTTTGGTGCCCCCGGCGGCAGCGAGAGGAAACGTTTTGAAGACTTTGTTTCCAGGAAATCACATGATCAGTTCCTGTGTCGGTGAAAGATGAGCAACGTGATCACATGTCACTGTCTGAAGTTGTAAGACTTCACCTGAGAAACATGTAAACCACATGCATTTATTACAACTACAACAAACAGCAACAGACGCTTTTTAAAGGAAGATTTTATTTATCTGAAAATAACTGAAAATCTTTATTTTTATCTTTTGTATCTATAGCTCACAGATGAAGTGCAGCCATGGTTCCTATACGCTGTGTGTGGGTTTATCTCAGACTCAGGGTCTCCCCTCAGACAAAGCTTTGATTCCCTCTGGAGAGGCCTCCAGCTTTTAAAACCTCCACTTTATGGTTTTTATACTTTCTCCCAAATGTCTGATGGGAATGTAAAAGTGAAGTTCAGTCATTTAGCAGTTCTTATTGAGGGCCAGGTTTTCTGTTTTGGGGCGTTTTTAGTCACAATTGGACCCAAAAAATATATAGATATATTTATGTATGTGCGCTGTAATATTTAACACTTGAATCAATTATTAAAATGTGTCTCCTGTCGTGTTTCTTTTTCATGAAGTGTAAGCACCTCAGTGACTTTTGATTCAGCTGCTGAATGTGAAACCAAACGTATTCTTTAGTCGTTAATGTTTATTATTGTGAGGCTATAATTATTTTGTTAGCTTAGTTTTCTAACTTAAATGAGTAACTTGTCAAACAACCAATGTCTCATATCCACTGAATAGTATCCCATGGTTTTAATCATTTTATTCTGAATATTCTTCCATTATTACACATTTGCTATATTCATTTGCCTGATAAAATCGATGTGAAATACAAAAGTCTACACTGACAGGAATACATGTCAGGAAATCACTTTCTTCAGGAAAGTTTTATAATAAAAACGGTCAAATCCAAGAATATTTACTAAAGAAATAGTGTAATTTGAGCGTAATTGTTGTATTGACATTACTACATTATACAATAATATTTTAGATAATGAAGTGCTTCCAGTTTGAGGAAGGCCCTTTGGTTCACATTAACGGTGGACTTTAGTCAATGTATTGTCCACGAAGTTAAACCAATAACATCAGTATCTATACATCAGTTATTTAAGACAAAACAACCGATGGAGTGAAATAAGATCTTTATTGTGGGAAATAAATCAAATGAAAAAAGGCCGACTACATGAACCTAAAGACCTGTTGGTTACAGGACGCGACGCGGAAATGACTAAACAAAAAACAAAATAAAAAGAAGAAAAATGGCACCAAATATTTCTTTAGATAACAAATGCATGTGACGTTATTGCATTCTCTACAGTTACCAAATGACAGCTTGGACACAAGCAAATGCTGATGACTTATAAACAATATAATACACGTTTCTTTTAGAGTTAAACAGTTTGTTACAGCATTAACATCGTGGTGACTGCAGGAGAGCTGCTGCCCCCTGGTGGAAAAGGAATGAAACGACACACTGAGCCACGCTAACCCAACTCTTCTTCTTCCTCCTCCTCCTCCTCTTCCTCCTCCTCTAAGATTTCTTGTACTCGATTCTTTCCACCTTGACGTCGTCGCCGATCAGCTGATAAACATACGTCACCACTGTGGACGCCTGGATGTCCATTAATACAAAAGAGGGGATGATGTTGCTGTAAGGAGAGAAGACAGATGTGTTTTAAGGTCGAGGCTCTTCCTCCTCCTGGTCTGCAGCGACATCTCTTCTCTCCAGAACATCTATTTATCAGACAGAAAGTAGTCCCAAAGATGTTGCTGTTGAGTTTGATAAATGTAACTCTTCAACGCTATGAGGAAGTATTCATATCCTATACTGGGACTGGATACTAGGCTGGATTTAAACCAGGATAAACATGATTATATTATATTAAAATAAAATGCACATCACTTCTACTACAGTGTGTGTCGCCTTCTTCCCACCAGGACTGGGACAGTAAATGAACATGTCATGGTGGACATTAAAGACTGACAACACAAATCTGATTATGTGGACTAAACTGGGCTTTCTGGACCAATTCATCACTTTACTGATCTCTGTGTAGTTTTATTTCCTACTACAAAGCAAATAATCACACTCACAGTGTCCTGACTCACATGAGAGGAACTCGGTTTCATACCAACTGTTTTTGTTATTTGAATGCTTGAATTGTATTTCATCCTTTGTGGTTCTGGTGTGAGCTGCCGGTTTCCTCCTCTACCTTTCCAGTGCGCTGTAGGCTCCTGTGGCTGAACCCGGGTTGATGTAGAACTTGTTTTCATTCTCGAATGCCTCGAACTTGTGCGTGTGTCCGGAGATGAGGATGTCGACGTCCAGCTGTCTCTGGAGCAGCGCCAGGCTGGCCATGTCGCCCCAAGGGATCACCTGGTGGCCGTGGATGAGGCCGATCTTAAACTGGCCCACCGTCACCACCTTCTGCTCCGGGTAGTTCAGGTTCTGAGAGGAAACCAGAAGGAAGAAATGATTGTATTTATACACTTGATCTTCATGATCTCCCACTGAAAACTGTGATATGTGTAAGGAACATAAAACTCAATTAGAGGAGGGAACAATTACAATTTCATTACACGGTAATTAGTCTTTATTACCGGCAAGAGATCCCTTTTTATTTCCTTCTGTCAATTTAATATCAAGCCACATAAATGATGTCTTTTTTAATCATCTCTACCCTTCGTTTAGAAACCTCTTATTGAAAATTCTCTAAAATAAAAATGCTCATGGACTTTGAAGAACAATGTAATTCTCCCATCACATTGTTAAATGTGTTAAATGCTGCAACTAATGATTACTTTTATTATCAATTCATCTGATGAGTATTTTCTAGATGACTTGGTTTATAAAATGTCAGTGGTATGTCTTTAAATGTTTTGTGTGTCCAAAACTCAAAGATCATCAGTTATAAAACGGAAGAAAGCAGGAAATCTCCATATTTGAGAGGCTGAAAACGTTAAAGTTTGAAGTGATTAAAGACACCGGGTCTGTCTATTTCTAGTAGTATTTTGTGGTGTGATGAACATGTTCTCTTTCATTGTGCGTCTACAAACACACGCCGACCTCGTCGAAGTCTCCTCGGACGATGTGGACGTCCCCGGCGAGCGTCTTCAGGTAGTCATAGCTCTCCTTGGTGCAGAGGTTTCCTGTGCAGAGGATGTGCTGGATCTTCCCCGGGACCAACAGCTTCTTGAACTTGGCTGGCAGGGTGTTGCACCGATGGGGGATGTGCAGGTCACCTAACACCAGGACCAACTGAAGGCATCACACACACACACACACACACACACACACACGGAGAGGTTAGACAGCCACCGAGGAGGCAGAGTTCAGGCTGCGAGGTGAAGCATCTGAACACTGAGAAAAGAAAGCGGCCGAGGACAGAGCTCTGTGGGAACAGAACAGCCGTGTTCCTCCGTTATTTCTCATCAAGTTGTCTTGTATCTTCAGTTTAATGTTATTGCACCTGAACAACTCGTCCAGATGAATTCAGCCCGGTGGATTTACAGGCTGAATTCATAGAAGATCAAACTTGTGAATAAGCTGTGCTCGTGAGTAACAAGCCGAGTTCATCAAGTGTCTGAATTCTAACTGGAAAGTTATGCGTTACATAATCAACAAAAAAACAGCCGCCCATGGTGGACAAATATGGATTGAACCAGAACACAGCAGGATTTCAGACACTCAATAACAGATGCAGGACATGAGAGATAATGACGTTCTCACACAACACGAGGAGTCAATGAGAATCAAACGGGTTCACACTGAACAAGAAACACAGAAATCACTTTATACTCCAGCAGAGAGGTGCTGAGGAGGTTAATCGTGAAAAAACAACATTTAAAATATTGAATTGTACACTGTAGCTGACTTATGATGTTTAGTTACTGCATCAAATGTTCTTTTAACTACGGATTGTTCTTCACACAAAACAATGACTAAATCTTCTCCAGCTCATCACTGGACAGTGGAAAGCCTCCGTTCACAATGACTTCCTGCTTTGGAACAGATGAGTCACTAGTAAAGGACTCCCGAAGGAGGAATCATTTAAAGTTGTGAAACATCTTCAACAGCATGAAGCCCGTCTGAGTCACAGCACATTCCTGTACAGCTGTTTGAGGTCGAACACGGGAGCTTCAGGTTTCCTACTCGGACTTATTTCTAGACTTTTTGGGTACGTGAGTATCTCTTATTTAGGAGAATAGCAGAGAGCAGCGGGTGTCATTAAAGCGTCGTAGTCTGCCGGTGCAGTTTGCTGAATTAGCAGCAGAAACATCAGAAACCTCCACAGCTGTCCCAGATGTTAGTGAGGCGTTCAGGAGAGCAGCAGAAAAACAGGGACCAACACAGAGCGGGGGGGAACTTACCCGGTGACCAGCCTGGTGGATTGGAGACGGGCAATGAGGGGGGAGAGTGGGTGAGACAGGGAGGAAGACAGGATGTGCACGGAGAGAACAGACACCAGGGAATGATCAACGAAAGAAAAGAACAAAAGACAAGAAAGAGGTGGGACGAGAGGGGAAAACTGAAATTAGAAATTAAAAAGTGAATGGATTAAGTAGACAGATATGAATCATTCCAAAAATAAAAAGTGAAAACAACAATGTGTTGAGTCGATTGGTAAAGGTTGATGTTAGTGATGACGATAAAGCACAAATGTTTTCACCGGACTGAGTGAGAAAATCATGCGAGGAAGCAAATCAAAGTGCTGACTGGGAATTATTTACCATCACTGAATGTAACCAAGTACATGTACGCAAGTACTGTGCTCAAGTACACATTTGAGGTTCTTGTACTTTACTTGAGTATTTATATTCATGCTACTTTATACTTCTCCTCCACTACATCTCAGAGGTACATATTGTACTTTTTACTGTACTACATCTCAGAGGTACATATTGTACTTTTTACTGTACTACATCTCAGAGGTACATATTGTACTTTTGTCTGACCGCTTTAGTTACTTCCTGTCCTGGTAAAACCACGTATCTCCAGATGTGTTGATGTTGAATGTTTGTGATAAACTGAAGGATGAAGTGTTTCCTTTATGTGTTGATAAAATCCTTCTTCTTCTTCTTCAGCTAAATAAACTCTGTGTACGCTGGAAACACATCGTCACAAAGCTGAAAACAGCTGTTTTTCTTTTTAGAGACACAAACATGTGATGATTTTATAGATTATGATGCATTAATGTAGATTAAACTAGACAACAGGATATAAAAGAGTTAACAGGTATCATACACATTAATGCAGCAGTGATATTAATCCAGAAACATAATGCATAACAGTGAAACACTGACAGGGAACATTTCACTGCAATAACCATACTTTTACAGTACACTTTAATAATAAGACTTACATAGTATGTATTTAGTAAGGTTTTGGATGCAGGACTTTTACTTCTAGTGGTGTATTTGCAGTGTGGTAGTAGGATCTGAATACTAAATACTATAATAAACCAACCAAATAGATTCAAACTGCTCCTAAACTTGACCTTTTTACAATTATCTTGCTCCAAACTATTGTACGTCAATCGGGTAAATAAAGACAGAGCGAAAGAATGAATGAAACAACTAATACACAACGTCCAACGTTAGTTTTAACACTAATGTAAAAACGGTTTGTCTTATTTGTTGGCTGACCTATTCAGGTGCAGTTCAGGTTAACTGCTATAACTCTGTTACTCTGTTGTTTGGTTAAATCTTTGCACTAGTGTTTAGTTAGTTAATTTAATATTATTCCATTTCATTGTATATATTGTGCATTTGATATGTGCATTTGACATTTACTGTTATTTTATTTACCTGTACCATAATTGCTGCTGTAGCAAAAAAATGTCCCCTTGCGGGATTAATAAAGTAACTATCTATCTATCTGTCTCTCTAGCTTTCTTAATAACCGAGTGATGAACATTATTGCTGCACATGAAAGTGCCTCATTTGATAAAGTTAGCTGTTAGCATGTTAGCACAGCTATAGCATACAATAAAAAGTGAAACATGTCCTGATATCAATTAAACAGACAACAAGCATGGTGGACGAACACACGTGACAAGCTTCAAAGACCACCGAGCGAATGAAAAGAGTGACTTTAAAGGTGCTTTTGCAGCTTTGTTGTGCTGAATATATTTTATGGGTCTAAACTGCTCAGCTGTCACGTGATCGCTGATCCATCTCGGAATGAAGCTTTCCCACCCCAAAAACTGCAATTTTGACGCGCTTAAAACCATGACGTCACCCTCCTTACGTCGACAGCCATTCATGGAAAACACTGAGCGAGAAAAGTGCCCGAAATGCGAGCTGTAAATGTGGGGAAATTGTGGCCTTTTACGCCATTTTTCATACTCACCATCTTCTATTTAGCCGTTTCTTGCTAACGTCAAGTTGAGGAAGCGCCTACGCACGTACAGCGTCAAGCCAGTCAGCCAATCAAAGAAGAGAATGACAGCGGATGCGTCAAAATAGATATAATACTTCCTTTTTGTCCTTTCAAAATAAAACAGATGACATTGAAGGTAATGTAAATGGGGGTGGGGGGGCATACGTAATTGTAATCTGAAAGAGCTAAATATTATTTATATATTTTTACTGTACTACATATCAGAGGTAGATATAGTATTTTTTACTGGACTACATCTCAGAGGTAGATATTGTAATTTTTTATGTACCGCATAAATAAGTGCGACGAAAGCAGAACTTTTAATTTGAAATGAATGCTACGACCCGGATGTATGTAACGTGTGTTACCTTGACGTGCGTCAGTAAAAACGACGTGAGTAGCAGTGGTTCGCAGAACATTCGAGAGGTAAGATGTGAAATAATTTCATCACATTTTATTCTGGCGCGTGGATTTCACGTCGACGATCGTACTTCCACGGCGATAATGTAGCTAGCAAAACCAGCGCTAAAGGTGTTAGTCGACCAGGTATTATCTTCACCCAACCCCGCGTCGTCAGCGTTAAGTTAACGTTAGCCGTGGGACGTCAGTAAATGGGCTCCGGCTATTTCCTGGAGCTCCCGTTTACATAACGGACGAATGACGAAGCTGTATTTAGACGCAGGGTGTCCTCGTATCACCTTGAGGATGAATACACTTGTATGGAGTGTGTGTGTGTATATATATATATATATATACATATACATGCGTGTTATAATTTGGTGATAATACACGTTAGCTGCACGTCGTTAGCCGTTAACGTCACGTTACCACGTGACATAACGGAATCTTTGAGAATCGTCCTGACTTTTGTTCTCTTCGTTCTTTACAATAGTCGCGCGGTAACCACGTGGCTGTTGAAGCTATTACCCAGCCAAATGCTCGACGACACCTTGATGATGTTAGCGTTTTTCTAGTCCGCTGTGTGTGTGTGTGTGTGTGTGGGGCTAACAATACGCCTCTTTCTCCCAAAAGGGTCCCCCTAAACCACGAGGACGTTCCAGATACCCCCCCCCCCCCCTGCCTCTCTGAGTCTGGCGCCTGCACCTTTTTGGCAGCTTTCGGGTGTTGAACTGCGCATCTTCATTAGGAACCCAATCAATACAACACCAGCACCAGTCATCGACCACCGTTCACTGCGGCTCTTGGACGATCAGCGTTGTGTTTATGTCTTTGTTTTGCGAAAACGGTAAGTTTAAAACAATATGTGTCCCGTTTTTAAATGTCTGACGAGATATGTGATTTATATACATTTTCTGCGTTTATAATGGTGCAATATGACGTGTTTTCTGTATCCACTGTATCAAAATGGCGTCTCCCAGTCCCCCTCTCTCGTGTGCAGTGACTGTATCTATGACGCACTCTGCACCAAGCAGCTAAGCTAAGTTAGCTTCCGTCTGAAATAGCCTCGAACTTTTGCCCTTCTTGAAGCACATCGGCTCCGGACATCAACTGTGTCTCTGTCACACTGGCTGTGAGTCATTTTAATGTGGGATCAGCCCGACATGGCTCAGGAAACTACAGACTAGCTGGTGTTAAAGCCGTCGGCAGAGGGAGCAGAGTTGTTTTCCAGCTGCTAGGCCTCCTGTTTTTGACCTAATAACAAGAGAAGGCCTTATGTGACTAAAGCCAGAGGCCCTCATGTAAGACAAAAGGCTTTCACTCAAATATTTGTGTACCTATATGGCTACAAAAGCATCCAGTGCCAGGGGTTTAATTTCTCTTTGGACTAAACTGTCACGCCTGCTCACTGTCGGATCACATGGATATTTGCCGGATCTGATTTTGTCAGCAGTATTTTCTGAGGTGCAGAAGGCTTTTCATATGTGTAATCTATCTGGCATTGCAGGTATTAACGGTCAAAGCCTTATTTATATAAGGGACTCTGTAATGTCCCCCCAGCTGTCTCAGAGTCTCAGGTTCTCTATGGACTGACATACCTGTGTCAGTCACTCCAGAATGATCCTGCACCAGAGGACTCCTGTTGTGCTATATGGACTGTGAGCAACCGTAGATCACAGAATACAATTGTATAGTCAGGGTTGTAATTGTTTAGACTGTCCGGTAACATAAAAGACTCTTTATCACAAGTTCCAAGAGCCTTAATTGACATTTTTAAATTACTTATTTAGTCTCAAACCCAAAATATTAGTTTGCATTATACACAATTAATCAGCCATTCAATATTTACATTGAACCAGAACACAAGCTCAGAACAGTGTTTTTTGGGGGGCATTTTGATAAAAAAAAACTACTTTTAAAGTATCATAGTTAAGTAGATGTATTGTAGTTTTCTCCCTGAATGCTGTCACAGACTTGTGAAGTGCATCTTGTAACTTGTGGTACAGGGAAAACACCACTTTGAGGTCAAGGTGTACAATTAAACAACTAATACTAAAATATTTAATGCAACTAGTAAAGTGCATTTAAACAGCACTCTCTATTTACAAAGTGCTTTACATTGTTGAACCAGCAGCCAAATGTTTCAATGAAATAAAATCTGACCATTAAAACAAGTCTCTATTCAGTCAAGATGTCTACAACACACATATGAAGTTATTTATTTAGTTTATTAAATATTCATTGATTTTTGTCGCTCTCTTCTTTCAGAGCTGTTGCGCAGCCGTTGGAACCTGTGTGGTGGAAATCTAGCCTTCAAGCAAGGAGCCTGCGGCCACAGCGGCACGGCGTTTTTCATGTCAGAGACAGAGCGCGCTTGCAGTCGTTTATGTCATCCCCTCTTTTCCAGACAGAAGATCCCGAAAAATCCCCAACCAAGATCCTTTTATCTTACTGATAGTGCTGACACCCAGCCAAAATGTCTGTCAACGTCAACCGCAGCGTGTTGGACCAGTTCTATCGCTACAAGATGCCCCGTCTGATTGCCAAGGTAGGTTTGTACATGTTGAGAGTTATAAATAATTTAAAAGTTATTACGGAAATGGAGAGAATATCGTCTACATCGTGTGGACTCAAATCAAACGTGGAGTGGCCTGAGATGACTTTTATGAAATTCTTGTAGAAGGAATGTTGTTTTCTCATTATTCTGGTTGTTGATGGTGTCTGTTTTTCATCCAGGTTGAAGGCAAAGGGAATGGAATCAAGACGGTCATTGTCAACATGGTTGATGTTGCAAAGGCGCTGAACAGGCCTCCAACATGTACGTAGTAACGCACCACGTCTTCTGTTCCTCGTTCCATTTGTACCCAGAGAGTAAACCAAAAACCTTGAAATTAAACTGCTTTTTTCATGTATCCACTCATGTTAATATATATTTTTTTAAAGTTGCAACAATAAATAAAAATACACAATTATTCAGTATTTTAAAAATACATTTTCTTTAGAACGTTGTGACCTCTGACATCACGTCTTCTCCACAGACCCGACCAAGTTTTTTGGTTGTGAACTCGGTGCTCAGACCCAGTTTGATAGCAAAAACGACCGTTACATCGTCAACGGATCCCACGAGGCGAACAAGCTACAGGACATGCTTGATGGGTTCGTCAGGAAATTTGTGCTGTGTCCCGAGTGTGACAACCCTGAAACTGATCTGGTAAATATTCCACCGCGAGACTCGACTGTAGCTTTAAAACTATTGTATTTAAAGATCTAGTCTGATTTTATTTGTCTTTCTTGCAGCATATCAATCCCAAGAAACAAACCATTGGCAATTCCTGTAAGGCCTGTGGATACCGCGGCATGCTCGACACCAGACACAAACTCTGCACGTTCATCCTCAAAAACCCACCCGGTGAGGTTTCGCTCTTCTTCTGGTTATCAGCAGAGTTGAACATGATGAGAGACTTTTTGATAATAACTATTTTGCTTCTCCAATAACAGAGAGCACCGAAGGTGGATCCGCATCTGTAAAGAAAGAGAAGGAGAAGAAGAACCGCAAGAAGGACAAGGAGAACGGCTCCGGAGAGGCTGGAAGCCAAGAGAACTTTGACGCTCCCAAAGCTGTGGTGGGTTTCTAGTGTCTCTGCTGGTGGGTTTCTAGTGTCTCTACTGGTGGGTTTCTAGTGTCTCTGCTGGTGGGTTTCTAGTGTCTCTGCTGGTGGGTTTCTAGTGTCTCTGCTGGTGGGTTTCTAGTGTCTCTGCTGGTGGGTTTCTAGTGTCTCTGCTGGTGGGTTTCTAGTGTCTCTGCTGGTGGGTTTCTAGTGTCTCTGCTGGTGGGTTTCTAGTGTCTCTGCTGGTGGGTTTCTAGTGTCTCTGCTGGTGGGTTTCTAGTGTCTCTGCTGGTGGGTTTCTAGTGTCTCTGCTGGTGGGTTTCTAGTGTCTGCTGGTGGGTTTCTAGTGTCTCTGCTGGTGGGTTTCTAGTGTCTCTGCTGGTGGGTTTCTAGTGTCTCTACTGGTGGGTTTCTAGTGTCTCTACTGGTGGGTTTCTAGTGTCTCTACTGGTGGGTTTCTAGTGTCTCTACTGGTGGGTTTCTAGTGTCTCTGCTGGTGGGTTTCTAGTGTCTCTGCTGGGTTTCTAGTGTCTCTGCTGGTGGGTTTCTAGTGTCTCTGCTGGTGGGTTTCTAGTGTCTCTGCTGGTGGGTTTCGAGTGTCTGCTGGTGGGTTTCTAGTGTCTCTACTGGTGGGTTTCTAGTGTCTCTACTGGTGGGTTTCTAGTGTCTCTACTGGTGGGTTTCTAGTGTCTCTACTGGTGGGTTTCTAGTGTCTCTACTGGTGGGTTTCTAGTGTCTCTGCTGGTGGGTTTCTAGTGTCTCTGCTGGGTTTCTAGTGTCTCTGCTGGTGGGTTTCTAGTGTCTCTGCTGGTGGGTTTCTAGTGTCTCTGCTGGTGGGTTTCGAGTGTCTGCTGGTGGGTTTCTAGTGTCTCTACTGGTGGGTTTCTAGTGTCTCTACTGGTGGGTTTCTAGTGTCTCTACTGGTGGGTTTCTAGTGTCTCTACTGGTGGGTTTCTAGTGTCTCTGCTGGTGGGTTTCGAGTGTCTGCTGGTGGGTTTCGAGTGTCTGCTGGTGGGTTTCGAGTGTCTCTACTGGTGGGTTTCGAGTGTCTCTGCTGGTGGGTTTCGAGTGTCTCTGCTGGTGGGTTTCGAGTGTCTCTGCTGGTGGGTTTCTAGTGTCTCTGCTGGTGGGTTTCTAGTGTCTCTGCTGGTGGGTTTCTAGTGTCTGCTGGTGGGTTTCGAGTGTCTGCTGGTGGGTTTCGAGTGTCTGCTGGTGGGTTTCGAGTGTCTGCTGGTGGGTTTCGAGTGTCTCTGCTGGTGGGTTTCTAGTGTCTCTACTGGTGGGTTTCGAGTGTCTCTACTGGTGGGTTTCGAGTGTCTCTCTGCTGGTGGGAGGGTTTATGAGCAGCTTATCAGCAGCAGACACACAGCTGTTATCTACTCTGTTAGAACTTTAAGAAACGGTTTGTGGTCGCTGAGGTCAACGGCCTCCTGAGCAGCTGACTGTGTTTACTGTCTAAACAAAGACCAACAAAGTCAAAGATGCCTCCTATCACACAGTCCAGTGCGGCTTTTATCCTTATTTAGTCTGCGTTGTGATTAAGTTTCATCAACTAACGGAACAGATGGTCGTATCTTAATAACCGCCAAATCTGATTTATTAAAAAATAAATAAGCCAGATTCAGGTACAACCCTATCTACTTATTCGTTTGATCAATCATCATATTTTAGTAGGTTCTAGTACAGCTGCTTGTGTTTTAAACATTTTAAATGTGAACGAGTGTAACTTGTCCAAAGCTTTGAAAAACAAGGATTTGTTTGAGTCTGAGGCGTCGTCTCAGTCTACACTAACGTCCAAAGCACTAAATCATTTTGTCTGACCTCTCGTGTCGTCAGGACGGAGATGATGACGATGAGGACTGGGCGGAGGAGACTACAGAGGAGGCGCAGAGGAGGCGAATGGAGGAGATCAGCGCCCACGCCAAGAACCTCACGCTCAGTGAGGACCTGGAGAAACCTCTGGAGGAGAGGGTCAACTTGTTCTACAACTTTGTGAAAGTAAGACAGCTCTTCTTTTGCTTCCTTCCTAATGATGGAGACATAACCGGAACCCTTTTAAATCTAGTGTCCACTGTTTCCATCTGCAGCACAAGAATGAGAGCGGGACCATCGACGGAGCCGATAAGGAGATCTTGGTGGAGGCGGAGCGTCTGGATGTGAAGGCCATGGGCCCCCTCATCCTCAGCGAGCTGCTCTTCAACGAGAACATCCGAGACCAGGTCAAGAAGTACAAACGCCACTTCCTGCGGGTCAGTTGAATCATTAAAACTGAACATTCGTCAACTTTAAATCTCGTTCGTCTTTTGACTGAGTGTTCTTCTTTTGTCCTCAGTTCTGCCACAACAACAAGAAGGCCCAGAAGTATCTGTTGGGAGGCTTTGAGTGTGTGGTGAAGCTGCATCAGGTCCAGCTGCTGGCTCGAGTTCCCATCATCCTCAAAGAGTTCTACGACGCAGACCTGCTGGATGAAGACGTCATATTCGCCTGGGCAGAGAAGGTGAGTCAGATATCTCATATTCATCTTTTATCAAATATATGTACACAATAGTCAAAGAAAAATAAAGGATGAAATGCTGAACATGGAGATTATTTTGCCAGAAATCATAAACTTAATTAATAACTTGATATGTAGCAGCGATAATAAAGATCAACATGTACCAGTTTATAAACTGATATAAGCTTTAAGAAGCAACATAAATATCAGTTAAATATTGTCTTTAGTGTTGCATTAGAATTAAGTGATCTGTTTTTACATGACTACTTTTATTACACCAGTCTGACATATTTTAATATGAAATCCATATGTTTATCAAACGTGTGTGGAGAAAATATCAAAACTATGTTAAAATATCATCTGAATCAGTCCCGACACCGTCTCCTGTGCTTTGACATTTTCTATCAATCTAATTTGAAACGAGTTAAATTTAAAAACTCCTTGTATTATAATGTAATGAATTAGTAGAGCTGTTGATAGAAGGCAGCAGATTAAACAGTCTTTAATGTGGATTAGATTATCATGAATTAATTCTCATTGTTTTTGACCGCGTTCTCCTCCAGGTTTCTAAGAAGTACGTCTCTAAGGAGCTCGCCAAAGAGATCCACGCTAAGGCGGCTCCGTTTGTGAAGTGGCTGAAGGAGGCAGAGGAGGAGAGCGGGGGCAGCGAGGGGGAGGTGGAGGAAGAGGACGAGAACGTGGAGGTAACGGACAGACGGACATCCCTGGAGTTTTATCCTGCTTTACATCTAAATGATGTGCACATTAAACCCTGCTCTCTGTCCTCAGGTGGTCTACTGCAGTCTAAGGGAACATTAAACCCTCTTCTCTGTCCTCAGGTGGTGTACTCGCCCTCTGCCCGCGAGCTCAAAGTTGAGACTGTGAAACCAGACACGCCTGAAAAAGAAGAGGACGACATTGACATCGATGCGATCTGAGCGACTCTGATGATGCTTTGACTCTGGATGCGCTGTACTTGTAACACCTACCTGGCTGGCCTCTCCCTCCTTTACCTTTACCCCCCCCTGCTTTGTGGCATGACTTAACATAGCGCTTTACTTGCTGCACATTAACTTTGTAATTTTGAGATGTATTCTGTTGATGAAATGAAGTCGCTTTGGGGATTTTAATCATGGGTGTTTGGGGATCATTTTGACTGCACATGTTTCTTTTTTTTTGGTCCCTGTATTTTTCCAGTCAATAAATAAAGAATGAATGTTTTGCTATCCACTACACTCTGGTTTTATTAATGTGTACATTCATGGAACAAACGTTGAGTAGCAACTGTTTCCATATTTTATTTTAGTCTGTAGTTCTGTGAAAACGCGCAAAATATTTGTTTGATTGTCGAATATGGTAGTTTAATAGTTTATATAATATATAGATTTTACTAACTGCAGCCGTATTCCAAATATATAGAAATTGACGGCTTATAAATATGTTTCACTTAAACCGGAGACATTAAAATTAAATGTCTTCATGTTGACCTTTAATTTAACTATTTAGAATAGTGCAGCTCAATAATTTACATGATTTTAAAGTACATTATATTTGATATGAATGATAGAAATGGTGAATATTTAATTGTTGCAAAGCTGGACATAAATGTAACTCCAGGAGACGATGCATTTGCACTGAAATGTGACTCATGAATAGTGAAAATTGGGATTTTAGGAAGAATTGAGTAATTTGTATGAATATGGACTTAAATCCTCTTTGTGTAGGGTTGAATCTATAATATAGGCTCTAAATCTTAAATCGCAATTAAAACTGTTTTTAAGTTTAATTGTCGTTATTCTGCGTTTCCTCCCGTTTTAATATCTGAATTTGTGCCAAACTATTTTGGTGTGAAGCTAGATAAATCAATCAATCCCCCCCGGAGACGTTTCCTCCCGGATGATGACGCTCCTCTCGGTACTTTCTGCTCCAATGAGACCGGAGCTTTCAGCCCGTTTCCTCACTTCCTCCAACCGTTCAGCTCCGTTCACTCATGCTGCGTTCACGTGCTGTCGGAAATCTAGCCAATCACGATTCAACACAATTGAGTACTTTAACATAATTTACTTGTTTATTATAATTAAATATTAATCGATATAATAGTAATTGATGATCGTGGTGGAATATAACTAAGTAGATTTACTACAATTACCATACTTTAGTACAATTTTGAGTATTTCCATTTAATGGTACTTTTTTGCTACATTTTAATGGGAAGTACAGTATTGTAGTGTTTACTGCTCTACATTTGCTCTACACCTATAAAAACATATATGATGCAGTACTATACTACTAAACTACACTATCATACTTCTAAAATTGGCGCCACTTCTACAACATTAAAATGTTACATTAGTAATATAATATATATATATATAATATTCTAAAACAAAATAACACATTAAAAGTACTCATTGTGCATATTGAGAACTTTTGCATTTAACATTTTTCAAGACTTTTTTTAAATATTTAATAATATAATATATATATAATTATATATAATATATACAAATATATATAATATATTATTATATTATAATATTAGTATTATAATTATATAATATATGATATATATGATGTATTATATATATATATATTATATATAATTATATATATAATGTATTAGCTGATTCTATTTTGTTTTTTAATTAATAATCTAAATCTGTAATTTCAAATAAATGTAGTGGAGTAAAATTATAAAATGTAAATACTCAAATAAAGTTAAAAAAACTAAACTCAAAATTGTACAGTACTTGAATGAATGTACTTGGTTCCATCCCACCACTGTTGATAATGAAAATAACGGTTGTTTGTCTGCTTATGATACAAATATGACGTCGGAGCCTGGCAGGGGTCCCTGAACGCAGCCTAATCCAGCCCAGCCGCTGAGTAGCCATTTTGGTCCCACCTAAAACAGACAGAGCAGCTTCACTTTGGGTCGTCGGAGATGGAAGAAATCCGAGTCGACGGCGAGTATTTCAGCCACCGAAACCTCGTGAATCCCTCCAGGAAACATCGGCAGCTGACACTCGACGCCATGGCTTCTTTTTAAACAGTTGTGGGGAGAAAAAAGAAAAAGCCTTCTTCTTCTTCTTCTTCTTCTTTTTTGTAGAAGTGTCGACCGACAGCGCCTAGTTTAGTTAGCTTCACTTGACTCAAACAAAAAAAGGACAGACGGACACTGATTTTATATATTTACACCGGGGGGGGGGGGGCACGAGCGGTATGCACGCGCCATGTGAATAAGTGAACATAAGATTATAATGCTATTTTTTATTTTATTTTTGTAAGTGAGGGATTTATTTTTTTTAATTTCGGTCCCTAACAGTTCAGGTGCTCCTCTCTAACTCGTCCGGGTTGGTCTTTTGAAAATTGTCACAACGCAATAATCTCTGGTTTTGTTTCGGTTACCCGACAGAAGGAGGTGTGACTTTTTTATTTGTTATTTTTTTGGGACATCAGACGTCGACTGGTGGGATTAAGGACAAATAACAAAGATGTCAACAAAAACTCCTCTGCCAACGGTCAACGAGAAGGTGACTGAAAGTGTGAGTATTAAAGGGTTGTTTATTGGGTGTTTATGTAAAATGTAATTTAAAAAGGAGGTGGATATTGTGCTGATTATGTTGCATTATTGGACTTATACATTATAGCTAATTGTTTCACACTTTGTTACCTTAATCGTAAACAAGCATATCCTCTACGTCAAACAAGCTCTTTAATTTAATTTCTTTAATTGCTTGGGATTTATTTACAAAAAGGTAGCTATGATGTAGATATTTAGGCAAAACCGAGGAACTAAACTACAGTACTTTGCCTGCTGATTCTGGCAGGCAACAGTAGTTTCTGTCCGGGCTCGCTTATTGGCTCTTCCCAGCTGTCACTCAAAAAGTTTCAACCGTTCAGCTTCCCTCGTTAGTCCTCAGAAGTCCCGCCTCCTCGCGACCAACTCATTCTCCCGTCCGAAAGAGCGTTGTCGAGGCAGCGACAATGTAGCTTCCGGTCAGGATTTTCAAAATTAAACTCTTCTCTAGCATTTTAAACGTGAAGAAATTAAAAATGTAAAAAAATAGAATTGTATATACCAAACGCCACGCTGAAGACCTCACATTATTATTAACAAAAATATCAAGGTTGCAACTAAAATCTATTTTCATAATCTGTCAATCTTATTTACATCTCATGCAACTATTATTTTACTTATTTGGTAACTCATCTAACATTTAAAAGTGTGTAAAATGTCTGTTTATAGTTTTCCAAAATTGAAGGTGCCATTTTTTAATATATTTTTTTCTTTCTGACAAATTGTCTAAAAACCGTAAAGATATTTAAACAAAAATGAAATAAACATCAAAAACTAAATCTACTATTTCTATTTCTATAACTGCTTTGTACTTTCTCTGAATGCTGTAATCCAAATTTAATCTTTTTGAGTATTTTTTGTTCCCGTTTGTCATGAATTCAGTGGATTATATAAATTATAAACGTATAAATACTCTGATCTGTGTAATCATCAGAATGTCTCATGAGACGAGACGTTTTATTGATCCCTGTAGACGACCGAGACCTTTCAGTATTCACAAAGACACGACTGGAAACCAGCAGAAGCAATAAGTGAAACAGAAGAAATATGTTTGTGTTTTCATTTTTTATTCATTTAACCGGTTAAAACCCACCGAGATAAAATCTCTTAACGATGGAGACGTGGCCAACGTACACACAATAGATTATAGAGTAAAAAGTTCAGTCCATGCATCAACAGAAGAAGTTAAATAGTCACAAGTGATGTATAATATATATATATATATATATATATATATATATATATATATATATACACAAAAAGACATCAAGTCATGACAACATTGTTACGTGTTTTTGCAAGAACAAGACGTTTGCAGACGTGACGTTGTGTCATTCTTGTGTTTTCTGTTTTATATTGATTAACAGATAATACTCAGTTAAATTGATAATGAAGATAGTCTTCATGACACGTGAGCTCATTGGACAAAATCAACTGCCCCCAGAATGCATTGCGGCTCTTCAGACTGTCCGATGGGGGACTGCGAGTTTCAGTCAAGAGGAAAAACCCCGGAGCTCACTTATATAATAATAATGTACTGTAGAAAACATATTTAATGCTAAAATATTCATTTACATTTGGCTTACAATAATTCAGAAAAATATTAAGTTGAGTGGAAGAGGTCATGTTGATGTACATTTGTGATAAACAGGTTTTTTGTGTACTTCAGAGCGGTGATGGCGTCGTTCATTTAGTGTGTGTAGTATAGTATATTCTGATTGAGTATGTAGTATCAGTGTGGAGGAAGTATTCAGATCTTTTATTTCAGTAAAAGTATCGATACAACAGTGTAGAACATACTTGTCATACATTCAAAATGTTACTAATATAAGTAGAGAAGTATTAGGATCAAAATATACCAGAAGTGAATACTCTTCATGCAGAACGTCTCCTTTCAGAGTAATGCATGTTACTGGAGTATCAACATTTATGGATTAATGTACGTGTACCTTTAATGTAGCAGCAGGTACACGTGGAGCTCATGTTAATCATTTATGTATGATCAATTATTTGATTTATGTTTTACATTGTTAAACTACAAAGTAACTCAAGTTATCAAATACATGTGATGGAGTAAAAACTACAACCGTGGCTTCCAGAATGGAGTGCAAGTGGAAATACTTGTAGTAAAGTACAAGCACCTCATAATTGTATGTAAAAGGCAGTACTGGAGCAGATGTACTTAGTTGCGTCCCACCACTACAGTGTCTTTCCAACACTGAAAGCAGCTGACTCGGTGCTTTTACTCTGAAAGGACACTGTCCATGTTTCCGGGTTTCAGTGTGTCCTCCTGTAGAGCCCCCCCCCTGTCTCTCTGTGGTTAACTGGGCTCTGAGTTGGGACGGTCTGGTTGTAGTGGGCGTCTCTGTGGGCCCCATCAGTGTCCTGTAGAAACATGACGGGCTCCCAGGCAGCCAGGAGACACCGCAGCCTCGTGAGTAACCAACAAACTCTACTGCCACTTAAAGTTAAAGGAAATAGTTTGTTAGCCAGAAAACATAGAAACGTAACATATTTCTGTGTCCTTGTATGATTAGCAGATGATATGTTGGAAGTGGAAAAACAGTTTAATGTGTCCCACAGGCTTTTACTTCTTCTTCTGTGGTATTCAACAGTGACCTTATCCTATTTTTATCTCTCCTGCTATCACTGTAGGAGGCCTAAAATATTCCTTTAGTGTGTGTGTGTGTGTGTGTGTGTGTGTGTGTGTGTGTGTGTGTGTGTGTGTGTGTGTGTGTGTGTGTGTGTGTGTGTGTGTGTGTGTGTGTGTGTGTGTGTGTGTGTGTGTGTGTGTGTGTGTGTGTGTGTGTGTGTGTGTGTGTGTGTGTGTGTGTGTGTGTGTGTGTGTGTGTGTGTGTGTGTGTGTGTGTGTGTGTGTGTGTGTGTCATTGAGGTTTAAGGCATATTTCATCTCGTGGTATCTGTGAAGGAATTCACATGAAGGATTTTAGAGTTTATTGTGATGTTGTAACTTTATATTCTGTGTAATATCTGCACAAGAGCTCACCGAATCAGTTATGTGATAACTTTATGTCTTTGTTAATTGGATTGGGTTAAATATAAAGTAGAGATTTCTTCTCATCTGTTGTGACTTTGTGTAAAAGTCTGAACTCTTGTTGTGCGTTTCCTCTCTTGGCTCGTGGGCCCTGTTCATTGTCTGCAGGCTGAATGGGGTCAGTTGGTTTGGGGATGGGCAGAGGGCACCGCTGCTAATGAGGCATCGGTCGGACAGTCGATACCGAGGCCGCACCGAGTATCTATCTAATTTATTTATTTATAGCTGTTGCGACAGGGGGGGGGGGGGAATATCCATCCTGACATCAGACGGAGCAGTTGATCTTTGATTATAGTTCAAATAAAATAAAAACCAGAGTGCATTGGGTTGTTTTATCCATTTTACAGCTTCTAACAATACAGTAGAAACAGATATTCTGACAAACGTCATAAATAAATGAATATACATTAAAGATGTGAAACATTTAGAGGCGCTGTTCCACATATTTAAACTACACTGATGCATACAGACGGTGATGGATTTACCTTTTTATTTGTGGCTCTGCACAGGAGACCACTTCACATTTCATTTAGTAGTTTTATTTTAAAGGAGCTTCACATGAGGCCCAACAGGCTTTGGATTTGATTTAAAAACACGAATTCTACAGTAAAATATACTAATAGACAAGAAGAGAATAAAAGCACGCTGTCGTCAGTTATGGAAGCTAACGGCAGATTTCTGCTCCCATGTTTTCTATCTAGTTGTGTGTTACTTGTTACTTGTTACTTGTTACTTGTTACTTGTTACTTGTGTGGAGGAGACATTGACTGGAGCGTGAACATTTGATATGATTTTAATCAAACATCACAAAGTGTTCCTACTCAGATAATCTTTAAATTCATTAATATGGTTTTAATTTAGCAGTTTGCTTCTCAGAGGATTTATTCAACAGGTAATTTAATCTGTGGATTAAATCCTTTAATTCATTAATAACGATGAACTGGTTCCATGAGATGTGAGGATTTCAAGCTTGATAATAAACTGTTAAGTATTTTAGATGTTTTAGATTCTGGATGCTTCTCACTATTTTTATACTTTTCACTGACAAAATGATTAAACAGTTAATCAATTAATCGGCAAAGAAAGGCAAGTTTATCTATAAAGCACAAAGTCAATTCAAAGTGCTTCACATAAAGCATAAAAAAAAGAAGGAAAAACTGCATAAAAATGTATTTAAAAGTTTTGTAACGTGTATTTAAAGATGTAATATCCTCTGGAAGTGAGTTCCACCTCTGTGTATTAATGTATTAATGTATTAATGTATTAATGTATTCATCCTTTATTTGGTTGATGAGATGATGAAACTGAGTTTATCAGCCATCTGTGGACGCTGAACTATAAATATCATCAGTTTATTTCCTGCAGTCTGAGTGGGAACGTGAGTCACAGCATGTTCCTCTAACACTCTCTTTATTTGAATCCTCACAGCACACGTCTCACAGTAATGGACGCCAGGAGGTCAGCACGCGCCCGGCCCGGACCGGCGTTCGATCCCGCAGCTCCGAGGAGCCTCAGCAGCCGCACGTCGGCAACTACCGGCTGCTCAAAACCATCGGCAAGGGCAACTTCGCCAAAGTCAAACTGGCCCGACACATCCTCACCGGCAGAGAGGTGAGGCGCTGTGATGGAGGGGGGGGGGGTCACGTTAACCAGTTCAGCTGATGGTTTTACAGATACTTTAGTACACATTAGTGGAACCAGAACTAAAGGAGCTTAAAGACGAGAAGAAGTCTGAGGTTTTATTACAAGCTATGCATTCATGTTCCTGTCAGATGTGTAGTTTGTTTGTTCCTCGTTTAATTCACAATGTTTCTTATGAATCTGCTTGTGTTTGAACATCATTTAACGTTTAAGAACTTCTTCTCAAAAGTGAACAAAATCCGGAGGAAGTTTAAACTCTTCTTGCTCTCAGATTGTCTCTAAAGTCTTTAAAAGAGAAGTTCAGTCTCTCTGCTGTTTTGATTGATCTTCCTCTTCCTCTTCCTCTTCCTCACACTCCTCTGCTGTTTCGTCTTATTTAACTCCTCGTTGTGTGTTCTTGTGTTTTTCTCTCCATAGGTGGCGATTAAGATAATAGACAAGACGCAGCTGAACCCAAACAGCCTTCAGAAGGTAATCCCCCCCCCCCCCCCCCCCCCCACGCTGAGGCACAATTAGTTTATAAATTCATGAAGCACAACAGATTGGGTATTAATTGTGTAAACGGGAAGCAGTGCATGCTGGGACTGAGCATGTGTTGAGAGCTCAGCTCATCATCGACGATAAGAAGTACTCCGGTCTTTTACTACAGTAAGAGTAGTAATACCACGGTGTACAAATACTCTGTTACAAGTAAAAGTCCTGCATTCAAAATCCTACTACGCATCAGCATCAAAATATTTAGCAGTATTTGATCGGACACATTTTAATCACTGTAATGCTGCTGGCTAGTTAAATCTATATCATCATTTATTGGTTGATTTAAAATGTTGCATTAATCTGAATCTGCCAAATAACTGAAGTTATTAAATAAAGTTAATGGAGTAAAACGTACAATATTTCTCTCTAAAATGTAGTGATAGTATAAAGTAGTACATGTACCTTGAAGGTGTACTTGGAGACTTTCCACCGCTGCTGTCTGTGTTTCATAGCTTCTGTTCAGCCAATGCAGGAAAACCAAGTAAATACAACTTCAGGGTCACTTTTAATCAACGTTTATTGGCCTCATAGAGAAACTGAAAATGTCTACTTTTGTCCTTTTTCTTCACACTGTTTGGTTGTCGTGCAACTGGGAGCGTTTGGTTGTTCAATCAAATCAGGAAGCGGGTTTTGAGTCTGCAGCATGAAGTCCTCTTTTTTTGTTGTTTTTGGTCTGAGAACGAGCCGTGTGTGTGTGTGTGTGTGTGTGTGTGTGTGTGTGTGTGTGTGTGTGTGTGTGTGTGTGTGTGTGTGTGTGTGTGTGTGTGTGTGTGTGTGTGTGTGTGTGTGTGTGTGTGTGTGTGTGTGTGTGTGTGTGTGTGTGTGTGTGTGTGAGAGAGGTGTGTGTGTGTGTGAGAGAGGTGTGTGTGTGTGTGTGTGTGTGTGTGTGTGTGTGTGTGTGTGTGTGTGTGTGTGTGTGTGTGTGTGTGTGTGTGTGTGTGTGTGTGTGTGTGTGTGTGTGTGTGTGTGTGTGTGTGTGTGTGTGTGTGTGTGTGTGTGTGTGTGTGTGTGTGTGTGTGTGTGTGTGTGTGTGTGTGTGTGTGTGTGTGTGTGTGTGTGTGTGTGTGTGTGTGTGTGTGTGTGTGTGTGTGTGTGTGTGTGTGTGTGTGTGTGTGTGTGTGTGTGTGTGTGTGTGTGTGTGTGTGTGTGTGTGTGTGTGTGTGTGAGAGAGAGAGGTGTGTGTGAGAGGTGAACATTGTGTCTGTGTCTCTCGGTCTGGAAGTGGTTTGGTGGAAGTCGGAGCGATATCGTCTCTGCAGCTCCAGAGGGTTTTTATCTCGGGGGAGAGGAGAGGGGAGAGGAGAGGAGGAGGAGAGGAGGAGAGGAGGATAAAGGATGTTTATTGTCATTGTAAAAAACATACAACGAAATTAAGTTGGCGACTCAGTTAGTACAGCAGCAACAGTTAAAAGGTGTATAAAAAACATTAAGACAAGAAGATTTAAAACAAGAAACAAGACATTAAATAAATATATACAAGATTAAACGCAGGCATCAATGGCTTAAAAGTGAAAAAGGTGCTTTGTTAAAGTGTCGTGTTATTGGCTATTTTTATTTCATATTTCTATTTCACCGCAGCACTGTCTGGTGTGAGCTGGGTGGGGTGGTGGGTGGGGGTGGGGGGGTGATGGAGGAAACCGCTCTGGGGAAGAAGCTGTTCCTCAGCCTGTTAGTCCGGGTTTTGATAGTCCTGTATCTTTTTCCTGATGGCAGTGTAACAAACAGAGAGTGACCCGGGTGTGTGATGTCTGTACAGATGTTTCTGGCCTTCTTCTGGAGGCGGCCAGCATACACAGTGTCCAGGTCAGGAAGGGTAACTCCCACAATCCTCTGTGCGAGAGAGGAGAGGGGAGAGAGGGGAGAGGGGAGAGAGGGGCGGGGCAGAGCTTGGCGGCGCTGGCTGGTGGTGGTGATGATGATGATGATGATGGTGATGATGATGTGTTGATGTTCAGCCACCTCCCAGCGATCGGCTGCTGGTTTTCCATCAGTTTTTCCAAAGCTCCATTGATCGGGTCCTTTGTGTCTCAGAGGCCCTTTGGCCCTTTCGGCTGTGACACCAAAAACACTGAGTCATGACGCCGCTGTCCACGCTCACACAAAGCGGGGGGGCTTTGTGTGAGCGGCCCTTGTTGTTTTTTTAGGTTCCTGCTCAAACGTCAAGGAATTTGTCAGGTTATAATTTTTCCTGCTGCTCAGCAGGGATTCAGATTTCCTTTAATGTTTATTTTAAGGAACTGGAACACACTTCTTAATATACTTCTTTGGTAATGATTGACACTTTAAATGTTCCCGTTGCTGTCACATGTTTCT
This sequence comes from Leptoclinus maculatus, assembly GCA_032191485.1. NCBI lineage: Eukaryota > Metazoa > Chordata > Actinopteri > Perciformes > Stichaeidae > Leptoclinus > Leptoclinus maculatus. The sequence continues at coordinate 122,662 of JAVDOI010000071.1, read as the reverse complement.
ATTTATACACGTTCTGTTTCTTTCTTTCTTGGTTGATGAGTTGGATATTCAGAGTTATAGGAAAATGTGGATTATTTTAATTACGTTTGATTAACTTCTCCTCCATTAATTTACCCTAAACTGTTATTTACAGAAGAAAGACCCGATATCTGCCACCTCTGATTGTGTGTTCCTCGTCACATTGACGACGATGGATACGAGCAGCGAGTGATGTTCGGTCTTCATTAACACGATCTGTTGGCAGTGAAACATTGACTTGTTGGTATTTTAAGACTCGGCTGAACGTCATCGGGGACCTCGGGTGTGTGTTTGAAACGCTGCGTTCAGGTTCACACTGGTTTTGAGGAACTGGATGTGCTGTTTGTATTTCGCTCCTCTTGTGTATCGGCCAACCTGACCTCTTATGTAACGTAGACGTGGAGAGAGGCAGATAGCGTCTCATCGGCTCTGAAGCTACATGTTTATGTTCAGCCTCTGTTCTTAATAGTTTAGAGGAGCTGAGTCGACGTTCACATCTGTCACCCGGCTCCAAGCTAAACGCTCTCAGCTCCCTCTTCTTCATCTTCTCCTCCTTCTTCTCCTTCTCCTTCTTCTCCTACTCCTTCTTCTCCTACTCCTTCTTCTCCTTCTTCTCCTACTCCTTCTCCTTCTTCTTCTTCTCCTCCTTCTTCTCCTACTCCTTCTTCTTCTTCTTCTCCTACTCCTTCTTCTCCTTCTCCTTCTTCTTCTCCTCCTTCTTCTTCTTCTCCTACTCCTTCTCCTCCTTCTTCTTCTTCTCCTACTCCTTCTCCTCCTTCTCCTTCTTCTTCTCCTCCTTCTTCTTCTTCTCCTACTCCTTCTTCTCCTTCTTCCCACTCTTCTTCTTCTCCTACTCCTTCTTCTCCTTCTCCTTCTTCTTCTCCTTCTTCTTCTTCTTCTCCTACTCCTTCTCCTCCTTCTTCTTCTTCTCCTACTCCTTCTCCTCCTTCTCCTTCTCCTTCTCCTCCTTCTTCTTCTTCTCCTACTCCTTCTTCTCCTTCTTCCCACTCTTCTTCTTCTCCTACTCCTTCTTCTTCTCCTACTCCTTCTTCTCCTCCTTCTTCTTCTTCTTCTTCTCCTACTCCTTCTTCTCCTTCTTCTTCTCCTACTCCTTCTTCTCCTTCTCCTTCTTCTTCTCCTCCTTCTTCTTCTTCTCCTACTCCTTCTCCTTCTTCTCCTACTCCTTCTTCTCCTCCTTCTTCTTCTTCTCCTACTCCCTCTTCTTCTTCTTCTCCTTCTTCTCCTACTCCTTCTTCTCCTTCTCCTCCTTCTTCTTCTCCTCCTTCTTCTTCTTCTCCTACTCCTTCTTCTCCTTCTTCTTCTCCTACTCCTTCTCCTTCTTCTTCTTCTCCTCCTTCTTCTCCTACTCCTTCTTCTTCTTCTTCTCCTACTCCTTCTTCTCCTTCTCCTTCTTCTTCTCCTCCTTCTTCTTCTTCTCCTACTCCTTCTACTCCTTCTCCTTCTTCTTCTCCTCCTTCTTCTTCTTCTTCTTCTTCTCCTACTCCTTCTTCTCCTTCTTCTCCTACTCCTTCTTCTCCTCCTTCTTCTTCTTCTCCTACTCCCTCTTCTTCTCCTACTCCCTCTTCTCCTACTCCTTCTTCTCCTTCTCCTCCTTCTTCTTCTCCTCCTTCTTCTTCTTCTCCTACTCCTTCTTCTCCTTCTTCTTCTTCTTCTTCTCCTTCTTCTCCTACTCCTTCTTCTCCTTCTCCTCCTTCTTCTTCTCCTCCTTCTTCTTCTTCTCCTACTCCTTCTTCTCCTTCTTCTTCTCCTACTCCTTCTTCTTCTTCTTCTCCTACTCCTTCTACTCCTTCTCCTTCTTCTTCTCCTCCTTCTTCTTCTTCTTCTTCTCCTACTCCTTCTTCTCCTTCTTCTCCTACTCCTTCTTCTTCTTCTTCTCCTACTCCTTCTTCTCCTTCTCCTTCTTCTTCTCCTCCTTCTTCTTCTTCTCCTACTCCTTCTTCTCCTTCTTCTTCTCCTTCTCCTCCTTCTTCTTCTTCTCCTACTCCTTCTCCTACTCCTTCTTCTCCTTCTCCTTCTTCTTCTCCTCCTTCTTCTTCTTCTCCTACTCCTTCTTCTCCTTCTTCTTCTCCTTCTCCTCCTTCTTCTTCTTCTCCTACTCCTTCTCCTACTCCTTCTTCTCCTTCTCCTTCTTCTTCTCCTCCTTCTTCTTCTTCTCCTACTCCTTCTTCTCCTTCTTCTTCTCCTTCTCCTCCTTCTTCTTCTTCTCCTACTCCTTCTCCTACTCCTTCTTCTCCTTCTCCTTCTCCTCCTTCTTCTTCTTCTCCTACTCCTTCTTCTCCTTCTTCCCACTCTTCTTCTCCTCCTCCTCTCTGTCCTAACTCAACCTGCTGACGTTCTTGTTGAGGTCAGAGGTCAGCGTGTTGATAAAATGTAAACGTCTGCTGAGGTTTTGCTTTTATTTTGTTCACCGAGCCGTTTAAAAAGCCGCAGACGTCGTTTAAAGCAACGTTTTAACACCTGGAGGCAGAAAACGTATGGCTTCATATTCAGACCGTGTCTCGAAGGCCGATGAGCCTTCGAGACATTTTTAAAACTCATAACTTCATTTGAGGCCTCACAACTTCCTGAACGTGTGTCCTGAACTCTGTTTATTCCCTCAGGTGGATTTGTTTGTCCAGATGGGAACAATAACACTCGAGCTTTGGAGCCAACAAATAACTGAGAAGCTTTTCAAAAATTCATTTTTAGTGAAATGAACACCGGGGGTTGAATTACTGCCAGAACGTTGGCCAGACGTCCATCGGTGTTCGCTGATGTCGCTATAATCCGACACGGTGGGATTGAAGTGCGTTCTGTTTATGAGCCTCGGATCAGTTGTAATGGAGCAAAATGCCACAAAGGGAAGTTGACTGAAGGTGTGATGTCACTGGTGCTGAAGGAGCCTCGTGCTGATCACTAAGACGTGGTTGTGTAATCGGGACTTCTCGGTTGCATCGCTGCGGTGGAATGACTGGATCACCGGCGGGTTTACGGCCTCGACCTCACGCTCGTGTTATGTGCTGTTTGTTTTTTCTCCACTAATTCTGTTTACTGCATCGCATACCTGACAAAGTACTTCCATGTACTGTCAGAAACTAGAAAGAAGTATTAAGCTGTTAAATATATTCTCTGGTTATTCTTCCTTCCAGCTCAGATTTGTTCCTATTTTCAGTAGAATGATCTCAGTCTGAGTGTAGTGACACTGAGGAGCCCTCAGGCTCTTCTCCTCCTCTTCCTCCTCTTCGTCAGACATGTCCTGGCTCAGTTTGTGAACGTGGCTTCCAAACCGGTCGACTCGGTCCTGAAGGCCCCGCTGACTGGAGCTCATAATTAACCCCTCGGTTGTCTCTGAAGTGAGATTTATGATCTCCGTACCTCCCACTGCAGGATGTGGTCGCTCAGAATGACCAGCATTTTAAAAAGTCATACTTGTCTTTGAAAACTATTTTAGACAGAAACAGAAGGATGGAGACCGATGATGTCAACATTAGTAGAAACTAGAAAGAAAGTATTAATAATCTCATAAATATAAAATGTCTTAACTTTTCTTATTTTGTGAAAGAAAAAGCCTAAAAATCTAAAAACGCAGTGATATGAAACAAAGACAATATTGAGAAGAACATTTTTACATCACAATCATGTAAACATTTTGATAAACATAAAAATAATTTATGAAAGTTTTGAGGAACAACTGGCCAAATAATTTCTTTAAACTGAACTAATTATTCAACCCTAACCCTAACACACTAACCCTAACACACTAACCCTAACACACTAACCCTAACACACTAACCCTAACACACTAACCCTAACACTAACACTAACACTAACCCTAACACTAACACACTAACCCTAACACACTAACCCTAACACACTAACCCTAACCCACTAACCCTAACACACTAACCCTAACACACTAACCCTAACCCTAACACACTAACCCTAACCCACTAACACTAACCCACTAACACTAACCCACTAACCCTAACCCACTAACCCTAACCCACTAACCCTAACCCACTAACCCTAACCCACTAACCCTAACCCACTAACACTAACACACTAACCCTAACACACTAACCCTAACACACTAACCCTAACACACTAACCCTAACACACTAACCCTAACACACTAACCCTAACACACTAACCCTAACACACTAACACTAACCCTAACACTAACACTAACACTAACACTAACCCTAACCCTAACCCACTAACCCTAACCCTAACACTAACCCTAACACTAACCCTAACACTAACCCTAACCCTAACACTAACCCTAACCCTAACACTAACCCTAACCCTAACCCACTAACCCTAACCCACTAACCCTAACCCTAACACTAACCCTAACACTAACCCTAACCCTAACACTAACCCTAACCCTAACCCACTAACCCTAACCCACTAACCCTAACCCACTAACCCTAACCCACTAACCCTAACCCACTAACCCACTAACCCTAACACTAACCCTAACACTAACCCTAACACTAACCCTAACCCTAACACTAACCCTAACACTAACCCACTAACACTAACCCACTAACACTAACCCACTAACCCACTAACACTAACCCACTAACACTAACCCACTAACACTAACCCACTAACACTAACCCACTAACACTAACCCACTAACACTAACCCACTAACACTAACACTAACCCACTAACACTAACCCTAACCCACTAACACTAACCCACTAACACTAACACTAACCCAGCTTCACCATCAGTGTGTCGTCCACATTTCCCAGAATGCTTTTAGTTGTTCAATGATGTCATAGACTGTATACAAGAAGTCGTTGTTTGGCTGTTTAACATGGTACCAAAAAGAACAGTTGGGTCTCGGAAGGATAAATGTGGAAACAATTAATTATCCGATTTAAAATGTTAAAAGTAAAAACTGACGGATTTAATAAATAATCTTGATGTTGAGCATTTGTTACGGCTTAAAGAAAGTGAGGATCTGTGTGGTGGTCTTTGTTTCATATCATTAATGGAACAGTTGGATTGTTTTGAACGTTTGAAGACGTCGATTCTTCGCTCTGATATCCGTTTGTACGTTTGCTTTAAAGTTGGTTTTGTTTGTTTTCTGGCTGCAAAAGTCTCACGATTTGTTGGTCCGTAAGCAAACACCGTGGCTCCTCCCGCCGCATGAAACATTGATGCCTTTTTATATTTGTATGGAAGGGAAGAGGGCCGATCAATAATACATAGCACTCACTTCTTCTTTTTGTGCCCTCGTACGGCGGAAGACTTTAAAAAGCACTTTTGTCCGTTACAGATCAGCTGTTGTGGTCAGTGTGGATGTGGAGGAGTGTGTCCACTGACTGTCTTGTTGTTAGAAGTGGAGACGTGACGGTGCATGTGGAGCTGCCTCCACCTCTCTGTGGGGACTCCCGCTGCCGTGGTTTGTGGGTTTCAGTGGTGACGAGATGATCACATTTCCTCGACTAATGTGCTGATGTTGCTGCAGCACAAAGGCGTGTGCGTGTGCGTGCGTGCGTGCGTGCGTGCGTGCGTGCGTGCGTTCGTGCTAGTTAACGTTAGCCGTTAGCAGCCGGTGGGCGGTCTTGGTGCCATTGATTGACTTCATGATGTGTTCAGGGCTCAAATCAGTAAAAATGAGCGTTGGGTGAAGGTAGATTCTATTGTGATGATGTGTTCAAATGCAATCTTGTAAAACGTAGTCTCTGCTTTAATACACACAGTGATTGAAGCAATATAAAGTAGATGATGGAGAGTAAGTTATGACCTGTTGACCTGAAAACCAGCATGCACACGTAATAACGGAGTGCATGTGATCTTACATCGGTTTCACTTTTGTTTTTGAACCGACCACATGTCTGGTGTCTTAGAGACGGACAGTTCATGTGTTCACTCATAAAGTTCACTCACTTTTGAGTAAAATGTGTCACCGCTCTTTGAGTTTACTACTCTACTTGTTATATTTGTCTGTTACAGTCTGTGCTGTCCTGAGATCACCAAACAATAAAACTATAAACGTTTCTTTTCTCTTTTTCATTCCAGCTCTTCAGAGAAGTTAGAATAATGAAGATTTTGAATCATCCTAATATAGGTAAGTGGGTCTCTTTAATATGATTAAATATGAATGTGTGGTATGTCTGTATTTATCAAGTGACCGTACAGGTCGAGGACTCCAGACACGCAGGGCTCTCTAACCTTTGACCTCTCTGTCACCGGACGGTCACATGATCCTCCTGCAGCACAGCTCGTTTTTACTTGCTCATTCAGCTTTTTAGTTCCTGTAGTTTGTGTAAGAACACTAGGACCCGGAGTTTGTCTTCTAGACTAACCCGACGAGACTTAAACTGGAGGATTGTTGTGAGATTACAAAGGAAGCCGTTTATGAGCAGAACAATCTTTGGCATCAAACATCCAGCTGCGAGAGGAAATGCCAACGAACACCAAACCACTGCAGCAACAAGAAGCCGACGTCGTCGCAACCACAACACGAGCAGAGAGCAGAGAGGAGAACGGCCTCGTGTTGCAACTCAACATGAGCAGAGAGGAGAACGGCCTCGTGTTGCAACTCAACACGAGCAGAGAGGAGAACGGCCTCGTGTTGCAACTCAACACGAGCAGAGAGGAGAACGGCCTCGTGTTGCAACTCAACATGAGCAGAGAGGAGAACGGCCTCGTGTTGCAACTCAACATGAGCAGAGAGGAGAACGGCCTCGTGTTGCAACTCAACACGAGCAGAGAGGAGAACGGCCTCGTGTTGCAACTCAACACGAGCAGAGAGGAGAACGGCCTCGTGTTGCAACTCAACATGAGCAGAGAGGAGAACGGCCTCGTGTTGCAACTCAACATGAGCAGAGAGGAGAACGGCCTCGTGTTGCAACTCAACACGAGCAGAGAGGAGAACGGCCTCGTGTTGCAACTCAACACGAGCAGAGAGCAGAGAGGAGAACGGCCTCGTGTTGCAACTCAACATGAGCAGAGAGGAGAACGGCCTCGTGTTGCAACTCAACATGAGCAGAGAGGAGAACGGCCTCGTGTTGCAACTCAACATGAGCAGAGAGGAGAGAGGAGAACGGCCTCGTGTTGCAACTCAACATGAGCAGCGAGGAGAGAGGAGAACGGCCTCGTGTTGCAACTCAACATGAGCAGCGAGGAGAGAGGAGAACGGCCTCGTGTTGCAACTCAACATGAGCAGCGAGGAGAGAGGAGAACGGCCTCGTGTTGCAACCACAACACGAGCAGAGAGGAGAACGGCCTCGTGTTGCAACTCAACATGAGCAGAGAGCAGAGAGGAGAACGGCCTCGTGTTGCAACTCAACATGAGCAGAGAGGAGAACGGCCTCGTGTTGCAACTCAACATGAGCAGAGAGGAGAGAGGAGAACGGCCTCGTGTTGCAACTCAACATGAGCAGAGAGCAGAGAGGAGAACGGCCTCGTGTTGCAACTCAACATGAGCAGAGAGCAGAGAGGAGAACGGCCTCGTGTTGCAACTCAACATGAGCAGCTAGTCTGAAGAGTCGTTTCTCCATCTGTTCGCTTAATGTTTGGGACAAAAAGAACGTACGAAAATTCATTAAAACGTCGTAATTTTCTAAGACAACTGAAGGAATATATTTAGGTTATTAATACGATTTTTCTTTTTAAGAAAGAGACCAAAAAAATAGTTTTTTAAAGCAAATGTATTAAAGTAAGTAATTGACGTCCATTGTTTGATTATTGCTGTTAGACCTTCACACCAAGTAGCTCCAGGCTCTTCTTCAGACATCTTCTATAAATAAATACCCACAATGCATTACAAGCACACGGGACTCAGAACTATCGGTCCAAACGTAGAAAGGAAATACATTATGCATATCTATAAATGTAGAAATCTAGGTAATAAAGAAAGTAGCCCAAATAGTTTGTAACCGTCTATTTATCTATTCTTATGAATGGTTATAGGCAAAATAAAATCAAGTACTCATTGATTGCAGCTTTGGACATTTTGTTTCCTGTCTCAACTTCACCGGAAGATGTCCAATAAAAGCAGGAATGCCAAAAAATAGAAACTTTGAACAAAAAAAGATAAATGCAAAGTACTGTGGGCGAGGTTTAAATATTGCAAAAGCTTGTTGGTAAAAGTTGTAACGAAGAAAAGCAGCAAATCTTCACATTCAAGAAGCTGGATTCAGCAAATATCTGACTTCTTTTTCCTTCAAATAACCTCAATGACTCATTTATTTTCCAGATAGTTACAGATTTCTTTTTTCTATCAAGCAACTAATTGTTTCAGCTTTAGTGATGTTCAGAAGGGCCGACGCTCCTTCTCTTGTTCATGAACTCAACACAAACACAAGCCTGCCGTGGTGCGTGTTGGTAATAAGGAGGCGGGATTCCCCGCTAATTACCGCTACCTTCCTTTCCCCGGCGCTGCATGGCTTCCTCTGCTGACATGTGATTATAATGACCCGGGTGACGGTGAACGCTCTCCATCTCTCCTCACTGTCTTCCAGCCCACCTCGTCTATATTTAGCCTTCTTTTTATATCTCCGAGCCGAACACACTGCGGCTTTTGGACCGTGCAGTAAATATCGAGTGCTGCTAAGATCGGCTCGATGCTGCGCTTACGTGGTCACGACACACACACACAGATCAATCGCAAGTAATCCATCCCTTGTGCAATATGCAACTTCTTTACTGTTTGTTTTATGGATACTTTTATTGCTGCTTATGTTTTGTTGTTGTATTATTTCTTTCTTTTATGGAGCTTCCCAGTGAAAACATCTCACACCAAAGTACTTATATAACCCGATTAACAATTAAAATCCTGAATGTTGAGCGCACACACACACACACACACACAGTGAGATCCACGTGACTTCACTGGAAAATGTTTTGTCATTTGTGTCCATGAATTCATAAGCATCTGTCTGATTTCCTCCATCTTTTCACATAATTGAATGTATAATGTCCCCTCTCTCTCTTGCTCCTTTAGTCAAGCTCTTTGAAGTGATTGAGACGGAGAGGACGCTCTACCTGGTGATGGAGTACGCCAGCGGAGGTGAGAACATGTGGAACCCGTCTGACTGACACGCGTCCTTTAGTTGGAGGAAAACGCATTTTAGAAATGAATACAACCCTCACAAAGCGTCCGTCCTCGCACTGAAGTATCGACGTGAAATAAGTGAATGTGTTGAAAACATCAGAACAGCAGATGTAGTCGGTAGAAACCTGCACGCTGTGTGCTGCTCCCAGTATGATTTATTAACACCAAAATGTGACGCGTGCATTAATAATTTAAACGCACTGAGAGCTGCATATAGTCTGCAGACTCCACCTCGACCTGAAGGAAACACACATCTGAGTGAGGTGACTTTGTACCGTTGATATTATTTAAAGTCCATAACATGAAGCAACATATCGTCATCTACTTCAAAATATAGATTAAAGCTTTATTTTACGGGTCCATTGTTTCCTAATTATTTTCTAGAACCGTTACTAGAGATGACCGACATTTCTGGTTTTTATAGGAAATTAAAAGTCTTAATCCAACGTTTCTTTTACAACCACTTCTTTGACCACAAAATATATCTGATTACAAAAGTTTCATCAAAAAGACGAGTGTAACCACGGCTCTAGTTCTTTATGAGGAACACACAAAGAGAGCTTCTGAGCCCTGGAGGTTGAAACGGTGACGTTGGTCAATGTGGAGACTCGAATCAGTGGAAACACACACAGAGACCAACATGTTGGTCCACTCACAGCAGCTCCATGGATTTCTACAAAATGTCTGCGACATCATCTTGATTTATGTGTGTTCAGCATTTTCCTCCACGAGGTGAAACCTGAAGTGTAGCTCCTCCTCCTCTGAGGCCTCAGACACACACACCTGTCTGTGAAGGTAAATTAGCATCTCGAGTGACTTTGTGTTGCAGCAAGTGAAGAAGAAGGAGGAGGGATGCTCATTAAATGTAAAATGTAAGAAAAACATTTCCAGGAAAAGCTTCCATGATGAACGGACAGGAAGTGTCATCTCATTGTTACGTCGTTGGATCTTTTAAAGCTTTGCATCCTAAAAAAACCAAAACGAGCATCTTTCCACCGGATGTTCTCTCGTGAAAGCTTCTTGATTCTCATTGAATGCAGCGTCACACAGGACGCCTAAAAGCCAAATCTCGCCATTGATTCCTTGTAAAGGTCCCGTTGAGGCGATCTGAGCCCACGAAGAGACGACAAAGACGTGCTCGACGAGGAGCAAATCACATTACCGCTGAGACGGGAGCTCTGATCTTCGATCTTCAATGAAACAAATCTAATATTTCTCTGTTCGGCTTTGATTCTCTGGAAGTCGAGCAGAATCTCAAGGCGACCTTTCGAGCATCTCTCCGGGAATAATGAAAATACAAACTCACCAGATGTTAGGGAGTGTTCTTGCCGACCTTTAAGCTGCAGGCGAGTTTAAAGTAAGGACTGTCACTGTGGGCATGTTAGCATGTTGATGTTAGCATTCAGCTCTAAAGAGGCCCGTTCTTCCTGTTTTTAACTTCTCTCAACACATTTTTAAGAGCAGATGTTTGATGAGACGTCTGTCGAGGGCCATGTTGGTAGTATGTATACTGGATCAGAGGCTAGTTGCATTCAAACAAGAGCAACTCAGTTGGGCAATGCGGCTCAAGAAGTTGCCGTCGCATTATTGAATTATTCAAGAATGTCATGCTGCCAGAAAATGTGTTAAGCATATTTCTATCTTCCTGTTTCACACGCGTACATGATCCAGATCTCTCTACCGGCACGTGTTTCTGTGTTCCTGCTTTGTTCCCTAATCTCGTTCCCATGTACAGCACACGCTGTGCCCTTTAGCTCTGACATGCAAAGTGTTAGCTGCCACACTGTGTAGCGGCTGAGTCACAGAGCAGCCGTGGATTGTTGCTTCTCTGGAGCTGTGAAGTACAGAAACGAACACTCTGACCGCCTCTGCAGGTCAGCGCCGAGAGAGTGGGAGCGCTTTGAGGATTCAAGAAAAGTGAGGCGCTTTTTCGTTGCTTGTTATTTTGTTTAGTTCCTGTTTTCGCCTCGGTATGGACGCACACACACACACACACACACACACACACACACACACACACACACACACACACACACACACACACACACGCGCATCGACGCCAGCCACTCGAGTTTAATTAGCACACGAGCGTTAAGCGTGGTCACGTTTTGGCTGGAAGTGTGCAGAAGTGTGGGCCGAGGGAAGGGTCTGCTCGGCAGCAGCTTTGTGCCTCCGGGAGAGGCTCGGCGTGGAGGAAGCTTTCCTCAATATCGTTAACAAACGCCCTCCAAACATGCACATGGGTGACGGTGCAGGCCAGCTGCTCCAGAAAAAAGTTATCTGCGAATTTGCAAAAAGTTGTGACTCACGTTGTTGTTTCTATCTTGTGTTCTTTTCCTTTTAGTCTCATTCAGTGCTCTCTTTATCATCCTCTAATTCTCTCTCTCTCTCTTCTGCAGGAGAGGTGTTTGACTACCTGGTTGCACATGGACGAATGAAGGAAAAAGAGGCCAGGGCTAAATTTAGACAGGTACCCAGCTTTCTCCCCCTGCAGTGTTCTGGTTTCACACCTCTGCTCCCGCCCCCCCTCAGACAGACGTCCTCTGTCTTAAAGAGCGATGACAGACGTCCAGACCCGCCTCTTCCCCATCACTCATCGCTAAGACATTAAAGGAATGCTTCACTCCTGAAATGAACATTTGTAAATCAGTTCCTCACCGTAGGTCACATCGAAGGAAACGGAGGAAATTCTTGATTAATTGAAGCAAACGGAGGCAAAACATCAACTCTTACGGTATAATCCAAGTCATTCATCACAAACCTCAGTAAACATGAGTTTATGGTCTCAATCTCTAGTTTCAAGTCTTCTTCAATGCAGCATGATGTTCATTTAGTAACTGATGGTCCACTTAGAGTCACACAGACCATAAAGCAGGGGATGCTTCAGGGCGGGGCTACACGGTGATTGACAGGTCTCTACCAGAGTGATGTCCGGTCTATAAGTTGTGTGTAACATTTTAGTTATCTAAAAATGTGTTATTTAGGGTTCGGTTGTACTTTGCTCCAACCTCTGGTGTCACTTCTGTTTCAGAAGAAACTAAATGGCCAAAACGCCAAAACTCGAGGCTTAAAAACCGCAGCCCACAAACTAATCTGTGACTCCAAATCTGTCCCACACACATGGAGCTGGAAAGTGTAGATGTCATAACACTGAACACCTCGCTCAATTTAGTTTGGAGCTGAAGAAGCAGGAAATGAAAACTAACACTAAATACGCTGTTTTCTTTTTTAATAACAACGCCTCACAGCTGTTCCCTGGTGTGAGAGAGATAAATGTGTTGTCTCACCTCCTGGTGTCTTCAGCCCCACCTGTGTTCTGTTTGATCTTTCCTGTCTGTCGACCACAACTCCTCCTCCTCCTCCTCCTCCTCCCACCACATCCTTTATCACAGCCTGAGAACAGAGCAGACGTCTAACTAAACCCTCGCTTGTCTGTGTTTCCTCGACAGATCGTATCGGCGGTGCAGTACTGCCACCAGAAGCACATTGTTCACAGAGACCTCAAGGTGAGTTCAGAGAAGAAGATTATCAACTGTTTTCAGTCGACCAGAATGCAATGCGGCCACGCGACGGGTTGATCAAAAGAGCAACGTGTACGGCAATTATCAGAAGCAACATCGGCGTGTTCTCTGGAGTTCAAACAGAACATAACAAACATAACATAATAACTGGTTATTAAGAGTTAAACATGCATCTCCAATCATTTTAATATTGAAAATACATGTACGTTTAAATACAGTTATTCAAATATTGTCACAGACATGAACTGAAACAGGACTTCATATCAAAAATATCCAAAATGTAACAATTGAGATATTTCAGCCCTTTTGGAAATTGTGATTTTTTTGATAATTTTTTTGATATTTTTGGAAAATTAACTGAGAAATGAATTTATTATATTCATAATTTGTGTCTCTTACGGTTCAGGGTTCCACGTTTGTTTTGTGCTGATGTATCAGTTGAGCTTTGAACATCAGTTTCATCATATCTCAGTATTTTGGCGTGTTGGATGTTTTCTGCACTTTTTTTAATTCCCTTTCTAAACTGCTGAAAACTTCATATTTAAGACGGCGATTTGCGTTCTGGAGCTAAAAATAAGACGTTTTCAGTCGTATTTGTGTTCATCAGTAATCCTGTGAAGAGTTTAATGTGGGAAGCGTCTCCACCTTTTGAGGCTCATTAGCTGTGACTCACTGATCTGACGTCAGCGTGTTTCATGACTCATGTTCTCAACACAGAACACCAACCAGGCTCCACCCTTCTTCTTCTTCTTCTTCTTCTTCTTCTTCTTCTTCTTCTTCTTCTTCTTCTTCTTCTTCTTCTTCTTCTTCTTCTTCTTCTTCTTCTTCTTCTTCTTCTTCTTCTTCTTCTTCTTCTTCTTCTTCTTCTTCTTCTTCTTCTTCTTCTTCTTCTTCTTCTTCTTCTTCTTCTTCTTCTTCTTCTTCTTCTTCTTCTTCTTCTTCTTCTTCTTCTTCTTCTTCTTCTTCTTCTTCTTCTTCTTCTTCTTCTTCTTCTTCTTCTTCTTCTTCTTCTTCTTCTTCTTCTTCTTCTTCTTCTTCTTCTTCTTCTTCTTCTTCTCCTCCTCCTCCTCCTCCTCCTCCTCCTCCTCCTCCTCCTCCTCCTCCTCCTCCTCCTCCTCCTCCTCCTCCTCCTCCTCCTCCTCCTCCTCCTCCTCCTCCTCCTCCTCCTCCTCCTCCTCCTCCTCCTCCTCCTCCTCCTCCTCCTCCAGCATGTGAGCAGATGTTTTGGACACACAAAGGAGATGTGAACTGCTTTCTGTTAGATCAGACGATATCAAACAGATCAAGTGCTCTTTAGAGTGTAAATAAACAGTTTCAAAACATATTGAAGCCAGCTTTTTAAATGTGAACATTTTCTTTTGTTAATTATCATAAATCAAATGTCTGTTGGTCACTTTGAATGTTTTTGTTTTCTGGCATTTTATATTCTAAACAATAGAATAAATGTTTCATACATTTGAGAATAGATTCATTCGTGTCGTACTGTTGGTTAGATGAGAAGATTTAAACCGTTTTCATGTCTGTACAATAACAGCCAGTTAGCTTAGCTTAGCATAAAGACTTAAAGCAAAGGGAAACTGCTAGCCGTTTGTGTAATCTATTCAAAAACCAAAATGTATTCTCTTAAAATATCAAACTATTCCTTAAATCAATTCATTCAAAAGAGTAAATTATGAATTAAAAAATATTTAAAATACATGAAAATCAATTCAACTTTCTGTTAGTTCATAGCTGTGACTTGTTTAAAATAGTAACTTATCATCATTTTATTAATACATAATGGCACACAACCACTTTCTACAGAGATCAATGAAAAGAGAGCAGCTAAACAAACATCATATTTTATTAGTGTCAAATTAAAGGTTTGTTGATTTCAGGTGAGGTAGTATTACATAAGTACTAGTAGTACCCTACTTTTCAGGTGAGGTAGTATTTAGAAATATTTTAATAATCTTCATTAACAACGCTTCCATCTCGTCAGGTTAACGGGTTCGGGACCCTTTGATGAACAGTTTATAAACAGGTCAACTGTTGGATCACAACCCTTCTCGTGTCTGTACTCAGGCGGAGAACCTGCTCCTCGACGCAGACATGAACATCAAGATCGCAGATTTCGGCTTCAGCAACGAGTTCACGATGGGCAACAAGCTGGACACGTTCTGCGGTTCTCCGCCGTACGCCGCGCCGGAGCTGTTCCAGGGGAAGAAGTACGACGGACCCGAGGTGGACGTCTGGAGTCTGGGGGTCATCCTGTACACGCTGGTCAGCGGCTCGCTGCCGTTCGACGGACAGAACCTCAAGGTAGGAACGACGGTTAACACGTACCCCGTCATGATCCAGTGTTCCTCAAACATCTGAGTCAGGAACGGGATTCTTACCAAGCTGCACAAAACAACGTCTTTATAACTGAAGTGTTTATCTGAAAGTCTCTCTTAGATGTGAGCTAATGTAGACATTACCAGGCTACTATCTGCACTGTGGACTCATGAGACCTTGTATTGATTTCTTCAGATGCTCATTAAGTAATGAAATGTCACACGTTGCATGTTTGTTTTTCCCGCTAACGTCTTGGTTGTTGTTGTCGCCGTCCTCCCTGCAGGAGCTGCGTGAGCGTGTTCTCAGAGGGAAGTACCGCATCCCGTTCTACATGTCCACGGACTGCGAGAACCTCCTCAAGCGCTTCCTGGTGCTCAACCCGTCCAAGCGGGGGACTCTCGAGGTGAGGGAGGACGCAGAAAATGTAAATATACCTCTCAATTCTTATCTCACCCCCTCCTGCACCATCGGAGAATGTCATCTATCCTCCACCTCTCCAACAAACTCCTCCTCCTCCTCCTGCATCATCTCCTCTGACGCCCACGCTGTCCTGTTATTTCTTCCCCGGCCCACTCTCCTCCTTCTCTCTGATGTTGTAACCATGAATAATGCATCGCCATTCTTGTGTTCGTACCAAAATTGTCTTTTTGTTCACTTCCCTGCCTTCATCCGTGAGTGGATGGTACCTCACAGCGCTCAGGGCGGCACATGAAACCAGCTCAGTCGAGTCAGACGACAGTGAAGTTAACATATAAACCGAGACCAGTGTAGACCAACGGTTACAACACACGAGGCTCAATCATCTCTGGTCAGATTCCAGCTGTAAGATCTTGGTCGGAGGTGAAAGTACAGTTACTCGAGTTACCTCTTGATAAAGGTCATCACATTAACCATACTTATATAATTCTCCACAATTCATAACCTGATAATAGTAGAACTATTTAGACATGTTTGTTTCAGAGCTGAGATTAAAATAGTGGTGTTTGATGTTTCAGAGCTGCGATCACGTTGTAAAGTGTTAATGAGCTGTAAACGTGTGGCCCTGTCTGACACCCAGCACTTTGTTTTTGGCACATGAGCGGGTTTCAAACCACTCGTGTGTGTTTGTTTGAAATGGACCATTTGACGAGAGAGGTTCCATGTTGTAGGTGAATTAAACTCCGATATCACTCGATGCCCTGGATTATGGTTACATCAAAGCCTGACCGGCGATAATTAGTTTAAAACCCTCCAGAGAGCTATTGATCAGCTGCAAATTAAAAATATAGAGGCAAACAAATGAGATGCAGCACAGAGCAATATGGACGTTACTGTGGAATCTGTTTAATGGTGATAAACCTTTTCTTTAGAGCTTCAAGTGAAAGTACAAATGTACTTTACCAAACTGAAAGCCACCAAAATACGTCACCTTGTGATTTAGAGGAAATGTAATTTATCACACTTGTGCTTTTGCTTCATATTTACAATTTCCAGCAAACCGTCTGGAACATGAGCAAATTGAAAGCAATTAAAAACACCTCGTCACTCAGAAGTTGCTTCGTAATTACGTTGAATATTGAAATGATTGTAAAACTGTATTAGTAGATATTAATTAAGTATTTTTACTGCCAAAGATTCTAAATCTATGCAATGCTTAAATGCAATAAAGCTGTTAATAAAATAGCAATAATACAGATTAACAATTTATAGTTTAAATGCAATAAAGTAAGTGAACAAAATAATGTAAATAATATTTAAACCATTGTTAATCAAAATCCTGTTCTAAATATATGTTTTAAGTTGACATTTAAAGATGTTTGAACCCTTCCAGCAGCTCTCAGATTACTGTATATTATATATATATATATATATATATATATATATATATATATATATAATGTGTATAAGTCCAGCATCAGTCAGGTTCTAACTGTTTGACTTTGCTTTTGCAGCAAATCATGAAGGACCGATGGATCAATGCAGGATTTGAAGAGGACGAGCTGAAGCCTTACACTGAACCAGAGCTGGACATCACGGATCAGAAGAGGATCGGTAAACAGAACAAAGCTGCTGTGTTGTTCTAGAACGTCTCCTTTCCTGGTTGTTACAGAAACACTCTGTGTGTCTTTGGAGAAAAGGCGTGAGGCGTTTAAACGTTAACGGGGTCGCACAAAAACACAAAGCTGCCCTCATTATTTCAGCTCTGCAGAGCTTTAAAAGAAAAGATGAAACGTGATGATGAATAAATAAACAGGAGCAGAGAGAGGGGGGGGGGGGGAGAGGGAGGGAGGGTCTTATGTAAAAGCTTTTGGTTGTGTCAGCCAGGACAAACGGAGAATCTGAGGAAGAGACGTCTTAATGTTGCTGAGGATTCCCTGATCTCTGAATAATGCATTTAAATCTTTTCCCAAATAAAACGACGTATTTTAGTCTCTCACAGCTAAATTCTTTAAACTGTCGAGACGTGAAAAAACCTGCAAATGCATCTTATTACGTAAGTGTTGGCAGTTTTACACGATGCATGTTAAATGTTAGAGCACTGTAATACATTTATTAATCGATTATCATCTCGCATCTAGCAAATAGGAATTAAAACGCGCGTCACTTTGTGCAGAATTTGCTTCTTAATTACACTAAATAGTGAAACTTGTGTGACAATAATTGAGTCTTTTAACTGCTGAATAAGTTTTAAAAGGACGTCCCTGAAGCCGTTGGTGAGGGAACAGAAAACCCTCTTGATAACGTTGTTCTTTAACTCGAGAGGCATCAGCTGTGACCAACATTTACGTAACCGTTCCCAAAAAAGCCTTTTCCTTCAGCAGATGGATGAAGAAAAGCGACGTCGTGTTTTCCACGTCGGACACGCTGCTCAAAACGTGCAGCTTTTTTAAAACTTTGAATATCATTCAATGACCGTGAATATGTATCTGTTATTATTTGCTTGGAAGACGTTCTGTGCACATTTTCTGAGGAGAAGCAGAAAGCGTTGAGGGGGAGCAGGAGGGAGAAAGTGAGAAAGAAGAGAGATGGATTTTATAATATCACAGATTCTGCTTGTTTGCTCTTCCTGTGCTGCAGCTCACAGATTTAACAAGTGTTTCCAGGTAGACAACAGAGATGGGTTGTTGTTTTTAGTTTACCTAAATGTGTCTCGTCTACCGGGGAGGATTACTCCACGTTGGTGCAGAAAGATTTAATTTCAGTGAAAAAGCTTCAGAGGAGAGCCGTCAACCCACCGAGAATAATGGCATTAGCACGGCTTTCAGTGTGACGATCACAGCGCTGCCTGAGAGGCTTTTCCTCCCAGACAGGCTGAGTCATTTTCATTTGTAGGTTGTTTTTGGTGTTTTGAAAACATTCAACTTATAGAATGTTTGCTCAAAAAATTGCAGGAATGTTTAAGTCCTGCTCAAAAATGTATTTTGTATTTTTTTTCAATTGCTTTGATGATTTTTTTTTTTTTTAAATAGTTCATTAAAATGATGGCTGTGATATGTATTTAAATGAGTTCTTGTTTGGTGTTTTGTCTGTGTGCAGATGTGATGGTCGGGATGGGCTACAACCTGGAAGAGATCCAGGAGTCTTTGGCCAAGATGAAGTATGACGAGATCACAGCCACCTACCTGCTGCTGGGCAGGAAGGCCTCCGAGGTACAAACACCACCCTGGTTATTAGTACAATAGAACAAACCTGCTATCGGTACAATGGAACAAACCTGGTATCGGTACAATATAACAAACCTGCTATCGGTACAATATAACAAACCTGGTATCGGTACAATGGAACAAACCTGGTATCGGTACAATATAACAAACCTGCTATCGGTACAATATAACAAACCTGGTATCGGTACAATATAACAAACCTGGTATTGGTACAATATAACAAACCTGCTATCGGTACAATGGAACAAACCTGGTATCGGTACAATATAACAAACCTGCTATCGGTACAATATAACAAACCTGGTATCGGTACAATATAACAAACCTGGTATCGGTACAATATAACAAACCTGGTATCGGTACAATATAACAAACCTGCTATCGGTACAATGGAACAAACCTGCTATCGGTACAATATAACAAACCTGGTATCGGTACAATAGAACAAACCTGGTATCGGTACAATATAACAAACCTGCTATCGGTACAATGGAACAAACCTGCTATCGGTACAATATAACAAACCTGGTATCGGTACAATAGAACAAACCTGGTATCGGTACAATATAACAAACCTGGTATCGGTACAATATAACAAACCTGCTATCGGTACAATGGAACAAACCTGCTATCGGTACAATATAACAAACCTGGTATCGGTACAATAGAACAAACCTGGTATCGGTACAATATAACAAACCTGGTATCGGTACAATGGAACAAACCTGGTATCGGTACAATATAACAAACCTGCTATCGGTACAATATAACAAACCTGGTATCGGTACAATGGAACAAACCTGGTATCGGTACAATGGAACAAACCTGGTATCGGTACAATGGAACAAACCTGGTATCGGTACAATATAACAAACCTGGTATCGGTACAATATAACAAACCTGGTATCGGTACAATGGAACAAACCTGGTATCGGTACAATATAACAAACCTGCTATCGGTACAATATAACAAACCTGGTATCGGTACAATATAACAAACCTGGTATCGGTACAATGGAACAAACCTGGTATCGGTACAATGGAACAAACCTGGTATCGGTACAATATAACAAACCTGCTATCGGTACAATATAACAAACCTGGTATCGGTACAATGGAACAAACCTGGTATCGGTACAATGGAACAAACCTGGTATCGGTACAGTGGAACAAACCTGGTGTCGGTACAATGGAACAAACCTGGTGTCGGTACAGTGGAACAAACCTGGTGTCGGTACAGTGGAACAAACCCGGTGTCGGTACAGTGGAACAAACCCGGTGTCGGTACAACGGTAGGATAGACCCGGTGTCGGTACAACGGTAGGATAGACCCGGTGTCGGTACAACGGTAGGATAGACCCGGTGTCGGTACAACGGTAGGATAGACCCGGTGTCGGTACAACGGTAGGATAGACCCGGTGTCGGTACAACGGTAGGATAGACCCGGTGTCGGTACAACGGTAGGATAGACCCGGTGTCGGTACAACGGTAGGATAGACCCGGTGTCGGTACAACGGTAGGATAGACCCGGTGTCGGTACAACGGTAGGATAGACCCGGTGTCGGTACAACGGTAGGATAGACCCGGTGTCGGTACACTTGTATACATGTACTGTAAGTTTTCTGACTGAAATCTGTCTGTCTGTCCTCCAGCTGGAGCCCAGCGAGTCGGCCTCCAGCAGCAACCTTTCTCTGGCCAAACCCAGACCCAACAGTGAGCTCAACGGCCAGTCGCCCTCCCACCTCAAAGTCCAGAGGAGCGTCTCCTCCAACCACAAACAGAGACGCTACAGTGAACAAGGTGAGCAGGACACAAAGTTTTGTTTCCTCGGATACATGAAAATGAAATAAAGGTTGTTTTCTGTCAGGAGCTCTTTGTCAGAGCTGATAAAAGCAGATCATTCAAACCGTCACATGGTGGAGGAACTTTAACCTTTAGCTCATTTGCACAGCTCGACGCCGTCCACTGTGATATGCTTTGTCAATAACGTTCCTTTCTGTGAGATCTGCAGCTTAAATAGCTACACTCACAAGCCTATAAGCTCCGGCTCTAACAACAATTATTCACCAAGCTTTTAAAGAACAACACAAGGTTTTGAATGTAACTTCTAGCTCATTAAAAACCCAAACAAAAGGCATTAAACTATGAACTAAATCACTCTACATTATTTTAAAAAACCTTAATGTGCTGATGATTTGGTTCTCAGTCAGTTTGAGTCAGTTTCTGAATTTTCCAAATGTAGGTCGTCTCATTTAACATGAAAACACTTAAATTATAAATATTTTAGCCAGAGGTACAAACAGCATCTTTGAGTCACACATCTGTCTCTCTCTCTCTCTCTCTCTCCCTCCCCCCCCAGTCGGTCAGAACCTCCCTCCGGGGATGTCTCATCCAAAGAGGAGTCAGACCACCACAGCGGAGAACAGCACCAAGGAGGACGGTGGAGTCCAGCTGCGTAAACCCAGCACCCCAGGGAGCCGCGGGGCTCCGCCCGCCAGCCCCCTGCTGGGCAACGCCAACAACCCCAACAAGGCCGACATCCCCGACCGCAGGAAAGGAGCCACCACCGGGCCGAGCGTGAGTCACTTCACCGGTTCACATGCAGCTCGGCGCTCACTAGACGGCACCCTGTTGTTTATCAGGAAAACCTGAATTATTTCGAGCAGAACTGAAACACAAAAACAAGCATCTTACTTATTTTTTATTAAATATATTAATTGGAACAGTAATCGGTTTGTATGAACATGTGATTGTCTCTCCAGAATAACACGGCGTCGGCAGGAATGACCCGGAGGAACACGTACGTCTGCAGCGACAGAAACAACACGGACCGCCTCTCCGTCATCCCCAACGGGAAGGAGAACAGGTGAGAGGACGATTCATCCCCAAAACATGACGCGCTGAAAGTACAGTGGACACAAAAAGCTCTTTTTAATGAGATTATTGAGCATTTCTATGGAACCCGTCATGGAAGCCAGTTCGTTCATTTATTTATTCTTGATTTCTCCAGCAGTCGGTGCTTTTCTTTTACCAGTTTTGGTCTAAATGCTGTTTTTCTTCCCAACAAGAATGTAAAACTCCTCCATACAAACGCGTATTTACAGCTAGTGAATCTAACGGCAGTCTGGTTGAACTCTAATAGCAACGTTTCACCATTTGAGGCCAGATTCTCTTATTTTATTGTTGAAAGAAAATCCCAAGAAACGATTTCCTCTTTGTTTCATCCTTTTTATTTTCGATTTTCCTTCTTGTGTTTACTTTCCCTTTTCTACTCATTTATTTATTTTTTCATTTCTGCCTGTGTGTTTGTGGTTTCGGTCCGGGGATGGTATATTTGTTCTCACTGTGGCATGAGCAGCATGACTGAGATGGCTTGTGCCACTAGCCCCTCTTCTGGCTTTGCGGCCGCCGCGTTCGGTGCCTCGTCCGGTTCGGTGCGGCTGAGGTATCAGAACGTGGGCCCTCTGTACGTTTACCAGGCGGGCTGGGCCACGCTGCCCCACTCCTACTACGCTCTGGACTACTGCTCGCCCAAGTAAGACGACAGGGCCTCCGAACCCCCCCCCCCCCCCCCCCACTGTCTGTCTGCTCTCATGTCTGGCCCCTCGCTAACCCCACACATCCAGCCAGCTTCACACTCTTTAACCCAACTAAACCATGGACACCATTTCCTGCTGGGAGAAGAAAGAAAAAGGGTTTTTTAGTCTTCAGTGTCTGAAATTGATGCTCATCGGTCCACCAGCAGGTAAAAGAGTTTGAAGAATGATTTAGCTTCAACTGTGATCGGAGCCGATGGATTCATTACATCCTTCTGCAGCCGTTCATCACATGGCTCGTTATCTTCCCTACAAACCTGCTGAACACCGTAGCTCTTTTAAAACCAGTCGGTAAAAGTGTATTCTCGTTTTGACACGTCTTTCGTCCAAAATGACTGCAGAAGATCTGAATCTAATTTTAGAAAGGAAAAGATCTGAATACAGAAGAAAATATGAAACCGAGTGAAATCCATCACAGGAAGCATCGCTGCAGCAATGCGATCACCAAAAACAAGTGATGTCACCTGAACATGGTGGGCGTTGGTTTCAGACACTGATCAAATCAAAAAAGTTGAGGCACAAGAAGAGAAAAATATGAATCCTCACACTGAAATCCAGCTGCCGCGCTTTGATGAACGAGCTCCTGAACTCTGTGTGATGATATTTTTCCGTCTACCGGAGGAGACGATAACACAGCTCTGCTCCTGATGTCTCCTCTCCATCCTCTGCTGTGAACTCTGACCCCTGGTCTCCGTCTGGATCTCCCCCCCCTCATCTCTTTGTTTGGACTCGATCACTTCTCCTCATGGTGCACGTCAGGAGCTTGATGCTCAGGGTGGGAAATTAACATCAACGGTTACATTTATATTCACTTTCAAAGTGTTTTCTTCTCGAACATTATCTTCTCCCACGTTGACCCGTACGTTTTATTTAAAGATGTTCTGGTCCTGTTAAAGCATCTATGATTTGTTTTCAGGGGCCCACGAACCGCTTTGGCAACTCAATAAACATAATCCTTCCGTATGAAGGGGACGTGGTCGGAGCACTGAACGTCACAGATTGGTCAGACTCGGTGAACAAATTGTGACGTTTATTGACATTTAAAAGCAAAGTACTGTGTAGTTTGACTTCCTGACGAGTGTAAAAAGAGTTTCCTTTCTCTTGGAATAAATAACCGTATTCTACTCTACAGACGGACGTTTTCAGTCTCTCTGTGACCTCATTCATAAATGAGTCGAGCAACAGTCGTTACCATTAAATATGCGTCAATGGTCTAATAATCCTTATTTTTACAATATTTCACATGACGTGGACGCACAAACAGGAGTGTGTACGTTTTATCTCCCACACTTACTAAAGGAAGTGTAACCGACTCATCGGTCTGAATCCACAGCTCGTTCAATTGGATGATTCACGTTTTTATTTCATTTCCTACCCTGTTGACATCTAACCTGCAGGACTCCTTCACTGAAACCACACGGCAGCTTTAGAAATCCACGTAGGAATAACAATCTGTCGGCCATTTTAAAAGATGAGGAGCAAAGTGTGATTGAAGCGGTACCGGTGAGTTTCTCCACTGCAGTTGAATCGCTCGTGTACCTTCACTGTAACCTGTGAAGGTACCTTCACTGTGACCTGTGAAGGTACCTTCACTGTAACCTGTGAAGGTACCTTCACTGTAACCTGTGAAGGTACCTTCACTGTAACCTGTGAAGGTACCTTCACTGTAACCTGTGAAGGTACCTTCACTGTAACCTGTGAAGGTACCGTCACTGTGACCTGTGAAGGTACCTTCACTGTGAAGGTACCTTCACTGTAACCTGTGAAGGTACCTTCACTGTAACCTGTGAAGGTACCTTCACTGTAACCTGTGAAGGTACCTTCACTGGTTTGTATGAGTTGACTCCATCACACCTTTTTTACAATAATGAATAAAAGACAAAAAAAACAGTGAAGAACGCGTCTGCAGTGGAAAAGCTTTGGTTCAAACTCTCGATCTTAACCGTCTCCACCCGTCTTCCTCCACCTCAGCAGCGTGGCGGCGTCGCCCGGCGGCCAGAGGAACCCGGTGGCGTCGATCAACAGCATCGCCAACGCCACCACGCCCGACCGCCTGCGCTTCCCGCGCGGCACCGCCAGCCGCAGCACGTTCCACGGCGGCCAGCTGAGGGACCGCCGCACGGCCACCTACAACGGGCCGCCGGCCTCGCCGACCCTCTCCCACGACGCCACGCCGCTCTCGCAGACCCGCAGCCGTGGAACCAGCAACCTCTTCTCCAAACTCACCTCCAAGCTCACCCGCAGGTAGGCGAGGAAACGCCTCACGTCAGTGAAGCACCGAAGGGGTCGTGGGTTTAGTTCTCCATGTGAAGTAGAAGGCGGACTGACTGTCCTGTACCATGTGATCTATTCTGTTTATCTGTCGCTGCCTGGACGCCCACAGAGCCGAGTCTGTGATATTGTTCCTGGACCTGTGATCCATTTCAATAATGTCTGCTCATCATTTTCTTCCGTTATAGTTATGAAGAGATCTTTTTGTCTGTACTTTAGGAGAGTTAAGATGTGAAAATGGTGAAATCACACCTCGAGTTGGTTTCCTTTGCTCTAAATGTGGAAACACTTCAGATACTTCTTATTAAATAAATACTTTAGTTACTTAAATATTCATCATAATCTAAATCAATCATTTAATATTATTATAGATTAAACAGTGATTTAAAATACGCTCCATCATTAAAGGGATGAACACATGAATAATCCTAATCCAGTAATATATATTACATGTAATTCTTATATTTAGATTTACTTTACTAAAATCATCAGCAGACGTGCAAATATGAATGAATTGATTTAAATATAAATACATCACATTTAAAGGCTCTTGAAGTGGCGCCAGGCCAGCGACATCACTCTGACTGACCTGAAATGAGGAAATTGAAATCATTTGATGAAGAAATAAATCTTCTGCTTCACTGTTGATGATTCCAATCACCACGTTTCTGTTCACTCCCCCCCCCCCCCCCCCCCCCTCACTCCTTCACCACTCTCA
>JAVDOI010000071.1:17500-92500 GCA_032191485.1 Leptoclinus maculatus | reverse complement strand
CAAAGTACTTTATCAGGTTGATGTATAAAAAATATAAATATTCTTTAGCAGCACAAAGACAAAAATAACTACGGTTTAATTTATAGGGAAGCTAATAATAATAATAATAATAATAATAATAATAGGAGGTACATGAAACTAGAATAAAAGTTAAAAAAAAATATATATATATGTAAACGTAAAAATGTAGTGATACATAGTTTTGTATTAATATAATAAAAGAATCATAGAAAATCTAATATTGTCACACAGTGTGGGATATAAGATACAGAATAAAGTTCCACGTAATAAAACTATTTCAATTCATTTTTTACCCTCAGTGGTCGAATCCATACAGATATTAAATGTACATCCTAGTATATAATGTAGTATTGTAGTATAACCTTAGATACATATTAGATGTTTGTGTGGTCAGGAAACCTCAGATCTCGACTGATATTCAAGAATTATTCTTGTAGACTTTCAGAGAACTCGTGATTTATGCGTAATTGATGCATTTGATTGGGTTTTAAACCGTTTATAACGTTTAACATCAAAGCTTTGTTACTGGCCTTACACTGGAGCTCCGCTGTATGTTTTTAAGATCAGTAGAACACCGGAAAAATTAGATTTTGTTCCGCTTTAATGCATTAGATGGACTTTAAATCATTCCTACTTAAAAACCTCCAAAAGAAGTGAATAAAAGGATCTCTCTTTAATAAACTGCCCCGTCCTCCCTGAGTCGCGCCTGTCGGCTGTGGTCGATGTTCACGAGATGTTTCTGTGTTTAGAAGATTCTGTAAACTGTTGGTTTCAGTTTGAGAACATTCATCACTGTTTTTATTTCTTTATTCATTCTCATGATTCTTCACTGGAAGTTAAACATCTTCCATTTCTTTGTGTTTTTCCGGTGGTGGCTCTCGTTTGTTTCACATCGGTTTCACTCTCCTTCTTATTTACTCGTCACATAATCTCTTTTTTATTGATATTGAAACTATTTCTTGTGCACAATCCACATCTTTTTTTCTTCTTTTTTTTCTTCCTCGTCTGATCTTCTCGTGCTCCTCAGAGTCTCAACCGAGTTTGAGAGAAACGGGAGACTTGAGGGCTCAAGGTGAGGTTACCTGTACCCCCCCCCCCCCTCCTTTAAACGTTCGTCTCGTCCTCGTGTCCTCGTCTGCTCGACTCCCTCCTCATAGGAAGCCCTCTCTGCTTTCTTTCTTCATTTGTTAGCATCAACCTGAGGAATGCTCCTAACACTTCCATTAATACAACAGCATGGATGTTTACATTACATTTACAGTCACAGAGCTTTTCTGGAAAATCAATACGGATATTTAGAAATACTTAATCCTCAAAGACTCATTCTGCACAAACACAAGTTTAGGTTGTTGGTCTCATTACATTCTAAACCTCTTAATTAAATATATGGAAACAAAACAGGACCTTTTTCAATGAACTTGGACCTTGACTTTGTCTTTTTTTTCTGCTCATATTGTCTCGTTTGACTTGAGAGTTCGATATTTACAAAATGCAGACATGATATTTTGTATTAAAATAACATAAATACCTTCACAAAAACAACTCCGTAAAGACAAATGCTGAGCTTTGTGACTTGAATGTAATGATGATACTGTTTGAGTGGAACACCAGCCACAAGGACAATAATGTTTAAAGGTGTTTAGGTAGTTTTAGACTTTCAGGGAAATTCGCTTTCGTGCTGAGAGTTGGATGAGAAACACGGCACTTAAACCTAAACACGACATTTTTACACATGTAAATTGGTAGCTGTATGTTTGTTAGCCTGGAAGAGAGCCATGCTAGCTGTTTCCCCCTGTCAAGTCTTCCAGGAAGACAAAATCCACTCAAGGAAACCTAAAACCACTACAAAGACATAAAACACATGTCTGAGCCCATAGTTTCATAAAGTGCCCGTGATGGGATCAATATTCTGATCGAACTCTCGGCAAGGAAACAAATAAAACCCTCAAAGTTCAAACTATTCCTTTAAATTTGGCAAGCTGCTATGACTGATGCACACGTATGTGTATTTCATCTACCAAAGACAAAACAGTCAAAGCAGCTTGTGATTTAAAACACTAAAACCTTTCTTTGTGTTTCTGTCGACAGTCGCCATGTACCTGGGGATCAAAAAGGGGAAAATAAAGACGGTAAACCCCGCTCCCTCAGATTCACTTGGAGTATGAGGACCACCAGCTCCATGGAGCCCTGTGATATCATGCGGGAGATTCGCATGGTGCTCGATGCCAACAACTGCGACTACGAACAGCAAGAGAGTTTCCTGCTTCTTTGCGTCCACGGGGACGGGCGAGCCGAGAACCTGGTCCAGTGGGAGATGGAGGTTTGTAAGCTGCCCCGTCTCTCCCTCAACGGCGTCAGGTTCAAACGGATATCCGGATCATCCATCGCTTTCAAAAACATTGCTTCCAAAGTCTCCAACGAGTTAAAGCTATGAACAAAAAGGGTTTAAAAGTATACAATATATATCTAGAAGTATTTAAGCTGTACAATCATCCAAGTAGCAGTTTCCAAATGTCTCCTTTTTTTAAACAAAATACAGAGTATGTATTGAATATTATAATGTATAGATTAAGGCTTTTGGCAATAATCAGTGAATTACCTACTAATATCTCAGTCTGTTCAGACATTAACGAGTTGAATATGATTTGTCATGCTGTGAATGTGGACAAAAAAATGAAACATTTCTAGTCTTATTTATTTCATCAGTTTTGTTTTTCCTCCTGGAAAAAGGAAAGAAATGTACGTAGTTTGTTTTCAGTGTAAATATTGTATCTTTACTTTCAACACGGCTTCACTGCAATACTCATTTTGTTTTTGTATTTCGTTTAAAAAGTAGAGATGAGTTTGTGTCAATGCTCACATGGTTTAAGGGTCACTCATGTCTCAATTAAAGTGTCTGTCAACGTCTCACGCTGCTCATTTGTGCTTTTCATTCCAGAATTTAAATGTATTCAGTGTTTGAAACAAGTTTTAGTATCAGAAAGGGAAGAAATGAGGTTTTAAATAAGGGCTTGTACATTATAGAAACGCTGACGTCATGTTGTGGTAAATGTGGTACCTCTTTACATTTTGAAAAAGTACTCTGGTGTATTATGCATCTTTCAGCCTTTAAAGGTTTAGATGTCTTTACTTTGTTATTCTGGAAATGTGGGACATATCCAACTCAGACAGGAAGTCTTAACTTCATAACAGCTCATTAAGTGCAGAGATTACTAGTTTGGTGCTACTCAAGCTGCAAAAACACTACAGACTTCATTTCCCATAATGCAGCGCTGTAGTGTCTGGCCTCCTGAGCCCCTGGACTAAAATGTTATATTTATCACCTGAATGTTCAAGGAAAGTTTCAAACCAACGTGCTGCATTCAGGGACAGATGTTTGCATCTTGTAGGAGACAAATGGCTTTCAGCTTAAGTTTGAACGAGTAGTTTTAGGTGTCTACAGATGAAACCTTTGGTTTAAACTGGTTTTGTAAATGTTACAAGTTGTCATGAAACAGTCAGAACATTATTCACGATGATATTACATATAAGAAATCAAAGAATCAAAGAAGTTGAAACAGAACATTTTTTATTTCCATCCTCACAGGAACCTTTTCATCTTAAATACACAAACAAATCAAACTGATACAGAGTGTGTTTCAGGGACAGAGTCAAACATTCATTCAAACGGGGGGTAAAAGAGGTTACTGGGTGTCGGGATGGTTTTACTTCTGGGCGGGCATGATGTCATCGATGGACTGGCCCTTCTCCAGCTTCTTCTCCATAGCCACCAGCAGCTTGACTCCATCCACCACCATCTGCACCAGCTCCACCTCAGAGAAGCCCAGTCTGTCGGCGTTGGAGATGTCAAACACTCCGCCCACAGCGGCCGTGTCGACTCCACCTGATGGTGACGAGACAGAAGGTTTAGTGTCGTCTTGATGAAACTACAGAAATACAAATATTACTATAGAATAAAGAGAAATATGAGGGGGGTACAAACCAGTTCCACGTTTCTGGAGCCTCAGCTTCTTGAGAACATCCTCAAACTTGGCAT
Organism: Leptoclinus maculatus; assembly: GCA_032191485.1. Lineage (NCBI taxonomy): Eukaryota > Metazoa > Chordata > Actinopteri > Perciformes > Stichaeidae > Leptoclinus > Leptoclinus maculatus. Next base: position 88,443 of record JAVDOI010000071.1, on the reverse strand, counting down.
TTTTGCTCATGTTGGGCAGCTTCACGTGCACACCAGCACGCAGGCCAGTGCCCAGGTTAGATGGGCAGGTGAGGACGTAGCCCAGGTGCTCGTTCCACATGAAAGCATGGTTGCTCTCCTTGAACAGGGTCTCAATCTAAGCACAATAAAACAGGATAAGGTCCTTGTACAGCTCATTTAAACCAAACACCTTAAGAGTGGCTCATGTTAACGGAACCGTCACATTTCCTGCTAACCTTGGTGAGTCCGGTACAGAAGCGGTTGAACACTTCCTTCATGTTGCCGCCTTTCTGCATAGAGATCACACGCAGGTGGTCCTCCTCGTTCACCCACACCAGGAATGTCTTGTTATCGTTGTGCCTTTAGACAAAAAGAATTACACTCTTTAGTTTCTTTGCAAATTAAATCTCCCAAAAGAAACCACACACGATAAAGATGACAACATCTCACCAGATGCCCCTGGCGTCGGGCCAGTCGCGGCCCATCCCTGAGGCCAGCAGCAGAGGAGACACTGGCTTGTCAAACAGGAAGTGGTCGTCGATGAGCTGCTGCTGCTCGGCATCAGTCATGTTCTTCAGGGCGTAGTATTTTCCATTCAGATCTCCGGTCAGGGAGGCCAGAGCTGCAGGGAGGGAAAGATCAGTTTGAAGATCCAACATTCCAACAGAAATATGTACAAATACATAAATTAAAGTCTGTTCTCTAATCTGCTGTCATTTCTCGTACTACCACTAGAGGGCGCCCACAGCTACACAAAGGAGACCGAGCAGTATCATGCTGAGCATCACTGGTTCAGGCCACAGCCCTCTACACAAAGGAATCAGCACATCTACCCATCTGTATGCAGAGCACTTGGTACAGATTGCGTCTGTCCATGCTGAGTCACTGACAGACTGCCAGGTACCCTCTTTGTCAGCAGTAACAGGTTCTAAGTCCTCTTTACCTTCGACGGAGAGTTTCTCCACAGCACGCCTCTCTCCTCGGCTGCAGTGAGGCGGCAGACAGAAGCCGCGGACGCTGCGACCTGTTCGGACTCGGGAGCTCAAGACGTAGTCTGGGTCGAGGTCGTCGCCACCCTGAGGAGGAGGACACGCGTTAGTTTCTCTGTTCAGAATTACAGTCAGCCATGTTAACTGAATAGAGGGCTGCGCTACCTTCAGGTTGGCAGGGTTGATGTCAGTCTTGTGCTTGTCTGAAGGTTTGTATCCTCCATGTCGGTCCTCGATCACGGGGTCCAGCAGCTCCTTGAAGACCTCGTATGTCTCCTCGTCTCCTGCGACGCAGCCCACGGTCATGATGAAGGGGTGGCCTGCACACAAAGGCAACAGGGTCACAGAGGGCACAGCGGACAGACGGACAGACTGACTTCACATCCTCACTAACTCAATGTGCTGAGTGTCATCACATCTCAGGATGGAGCTGCGTTACTGTACCAGGATTGTCAACCCCTGTCTGAATGACACCATCTATGGTGAAGCCGGTGGGTGTAGCCAGCTCTCTCAGCCTCTTGTACATGTCCAGGGTTAAGAATGTGGCCATGTGGTTGTTGTGCTGACTGAGATCTGGGAAATCTTCCTCAACTGACAGCTTCTTCAGCGTCAGCTTGGCCATACTGTCAGAACTAAACAGAAGCACAGTCTGCAGGGTGAACCTGGTCCCTGCACTGCAGCAGGGACCAGGTTCACCTGAACACTCTGAATAGTTTAAACACTGTTGGGTTGACAGATTAATCTACACTGGGCCATGTGCGTGTTATAAAACAGTGAAAGCAGCAGTGGATTATCCGCTGCCGCCCTGCTTACATTATGCAACACTGCTAATCTTTAACATTTGCTATAAAACTGTGTAGTATGCTGTGATAATGGAGGTCTATTTAGAGGAAGCTGACAGGGTTTCTAACTGACTCAGCTCTCAATCTGTCGCTTAACGTTAGAGAGTTTATCCCCTTCACAAGGTCGCAGTGCACAAAGCTCTCAGGGACAAAGCGCACAGCGCCGCTGCGGCCATTAGACGCGCTCGATCGCGCAGAACAGATGGCGGTTTCGCCGAAAAGCCGCTTTTGTTTTTACCTGGGTTATCTATCCCAGTCTGAATGATATCATCCAGAGTAAATCCACTGGGTGTCTGTTTGCTCCTCAGCCGCTCGTACATAGCAGGAGTCAGGATCTTGGCCATATGATTGTTGTGTTTGCTGAGGTCCGGGTACTCCTGATCAGAGGCGTACTTCATCTTCTCCTGGTTGTGCGTGTTACCGAACGGCATGACTGATCCCTGGTCGGAGGATGGAGGGAGACACGGTGAACAGTGAGGAACAGTCAAACATCGAGTCTGCTGCAGATTATTATGGAGGTTACGTTTAGCTCGTGTGACGATGAAACGTCCTGCAGTGAACACGGTGTCCTGAATGCGGTTAAACAGGTGCAGAAATATGCAGCAGATACAGTTGAGGGGAAATCGTATGCATAGTTTTATTTTATATTATTCCATTAACATAAAATCCAACAGATAACGTTAATCTTTTCAGCGAAAATCGGACATATTCATAAGGCCATGAAACCGAGCAGACATCATTTAATCGATGAAATTCAAAGATTATTCGCCAGTGTGATGGAATTTGTCGTTAAATGAAATATTATTCCTACCTGTTGTCGTATTTGAGGATTATTGCTACCTGGGGTTGAGACAAATATCCCGATTGTTCCGACCGAGGAGCTCACTAAGCAGCAGCGTTCAGCAGATCTCCGGTCAGGCTTAAGACTTGAGATCGTAATTTATAGGAGACCGTCTCTCCTCCCATTGGTCAGAATCTGTAGTCAATTAATTTAATTGGACGCGCTCTGTGTGAAGCGGGGACTCCGTCTACATACACAGATTACACTACTAATTCAATAAATGCAATAAATAGAAATTTGCAAATAATATAAAATCCTATGATCCAATCCAACAGTTCATTTTACAAGATCGATAACCTGTTTTACCAACATAACGTTAAATGAATTGGAACTGATGGAAAGTTGCGTTCAAGTGACGTCATTTATGTGTACATTTATGAAACAACTTTTCATACTTTTAGTATATTTTTCTGTAAATATTTCTGTACTTTTACTGAAATAAAATTGTAAATACAAGACTCTTAATTTTACATTTTGGTATTTCTTTTTTGTACTAAAGATATGATCTGAATACATCTTCCGCTGTGAGAAAAGTGTGTTCTTTCTAGAACTCAAACATGGTGTAATATTAGTTTACAAAAGGCTCCATTAGGAGGAAAGCTTTCTCATATTTTGGGGAGATTTCGTGCGTACGTGACCATAAAGTAATGCAGCGTCTGGAGGAGAAACGCAGATTTACAAATCATCCGTACTGCCGCTTTGAATCCACTTTGTTCGCGAAGGGAGTTTACTAGTTCATGGAGTACTTCTGCTTCCGGTCGTGTCTCCTCGACTTCCTCTGAAAACAACACCACGTGTGTGAGGAGAATGAATGGGTAGCTGTCAGCGCTGTACACGTTCAACGACATTAAGAGCACAATTTACCGTTTAGCGTCCAACGGCTGTGTTCGTTTGAAACTCAGACGTCACGAGACGGTAGGTCGACAGCCCGCCAACGGTTGTTTTACTTGCCGAGCGTTGGTTAGCTAACTAGTTAAAGGTTACGGCAGCTAACGTTAGCATGCTAGCTAGTTAGCAAGTTAAAACCAGCGTCCAACGTTTCAAACACAAAGCTCAGCAACGTTAGCACTCGTTCGTTATAGTTGTGCTTACAGACATTTATGCACTGTGACTTTTCTGTAGGTTTGAGGTCAAAGTGTAGAAACGATTTTTTTAATTCAGAAAAGTGAAGTGAAGTTACTTATAATTTAACTGCATTACAAATGTGACCCAATAACTATAACGTTAACGCTACCTATCAGTCTTCAATAACCGCTAACGTTAGCGTCAGTTGGGATAACCTTATCGTCACTAAGTTAGCTAACGTTCGCGTCAGTTGGGATAACCTTATCGTCACTAAGTTAGCTAACGTTAGCGTCAGTTGGGATAACCTTATCGTCACTAAGTTAGCTAGCTAACGTTAGCGTCAGTTGGGATAACCTTATCGTCACTAAGTTAGCTAGCTAACGTTCGCGTCAGTTGGGATAACCTTATCGTCACTACGTTAGCTAGCTAACGTTAGCGTCAGTTGGGATAACCTTATCGTCACTAAGTTAGTTAGCTAACGTTAGCGTCAGTTGGGATAACCTTATCGTCACTAAATTAGCTAACGTTAGCGTCAGTTGGGATAACCTCATCCTCACTAAATTAGCTAGCTAACGTTAGCGTCAGTTGGGATAACCTTATCGTCGTTAAATCAGTTAACGTTACTTAAAAGCCCATTAAATGTCTTGTGTTTGACTTTAGTTTAACTTAAACCGAACTAACCACAATGAGTTAAGTTAACTAACTATCTGACTAAAACCTAAATTAACTTAAACCCAATCAACCCAGTAAACAGACTTCAACACAAACCCCGATTGTTTCCCCCAAAGAAACAACAGAAAGATAACAGTCATTGATTAATCTAACTCACATATTTTCAATGTTGTCCGACATCGTCCTCTCTCGTCCTCTCTCTCTGAAGTGAACCGTTAGTTTAACTCCAGCGGTTGGTAGAATGAAACGACCGTTATTCTTCAGTTTGTGCGCGTGGTAGTTAGGCTAGAGTTCAGGGTATGTTCAAGATTAAGTAACAGGCTAACTGAAAAATACATTTAGTAGAATATATATATATATATATATATATATATCCACACATCTGTGTTTAGGGGAAACGGAAAACAAATATGTTAACAAAATGCAGTGATACTGATTTTTACTATGTTTATTTTCATACATTAAACTACTGTAGTAAACATCCTCCAACACCAACCTGTGTACGCTCCTGAACGCAACATATATGCTATGATTGAGATGCTAAAAACGAATTAGAAAGTAATCAAAGAAGTCAAAATCATTAAAAGTACAGTATAAAAAACATCAACAAATCCTTGCTTCATGAGGAAAAAATGTCTACTTGTATAGAACGTGTGGTATTAAATAATATTTAATTAAAAATCCATTAATATGAGAACATTTGGGACATGACAGTTGGAGTTGATGAAGTACTGTTATGTGACGCCAATGCTGAAGTGCCTTAAAACTGCATTCGTTCTAATGGCCATCAGGGGGTGACTCCTCCAGTTACAAATGTATATGTTATAGTTATATATATATATGTTATAAAAAAATGACTCTACTTCTCTCTTGATTTATTAACCTCAGTAAAACCCAAAGGTTAACATGACGGAGGATATTTAAAATTGTACGCACAAGTTATTGCTGTTAATCTCCTCCCTCCCTGTTGCAGACTGACGGTGCTCACCATGAGTTTTGTGGAGTACTCGGACCTCATTCAGGACGGTGACGTCGCCATCGTCTACCTGGGCCATGAATCCATGATGCCGGTCAAGGTGCGGCAGGGCGCCCAAACGCAGACGCGCTACGGAGTCATTCGCCACTCCTCAGACCTGATCGGGCAACGCTACGGGTCGAAGGTAACCTGCAGCAAAGGCGGGTGGGTCTACGTGCTTCACCCGACGCCGGAGCTGTGGACCGTCACCCTGCCGCACCGCACACAGATCCTCTACACCACCGACATCGCCACCATCACCATGATGCTGGAGCTGAAGCCGGGCTCCGTCGTCTGCGAGTCAGGTGAGGGTCACTTCAGATTCAAGACAAATGTGTCGGTCGGGGGTTTAAATCGATTAAAAGCATCACATAGTTAGTAGAAAGATAGTCCACTGCAAATGGCAGGAATGTTTGATTTTTCATTGACAGGATAGCAAATAGAAGCAAACATATCTCTGCATATTTTTTGGGGGAATGGAAATAGCAGAACTAAAGAAATTGGCATTAAAAATAATATAAATTGTTTTTCAAAAAGCCTCTTGGATCAGCTGGAAAATGCATCTTCTAGAATAGGATGCATTGATGGAGAGTAAACTAGCCAACAGTATATAAAGGAGTTACAATACAACACACATCGATCAACACAAAAACATCAGATATTGCATTTACTTTTGTATTTTTACTTAATTTTGCTGATAATACTTGCATACTTGCATAAGAGAGGTTTTCAATGCAGGTTAAGTCATAGTGGAGTATTTTCAGTGTTATATTAGTACTTTTACTTTAAGTAGAGCATCTGAATCCTCCCTCCACTGGCTCAAGTAGGGGGATGGGATATGTTGCTTTATTGCAGCCTATCTTTTCTTATATAATCTCTTCCACTGCAGCTTTAAGAAGCGCCTGATTTAAATCGTCCCGTTCACACCTTTTTGAGTCACATGTTTTGTTCCACAGAGCCTCAGCTGGTGATATTGAACATCATGCGATAGCTCGCAGATGTGCCCGAGACAATTATGTAATTCAGTGTTTGTTGACATTGTCACTTCTTGTCTCTCGCCTTCAGCTCCATTTGTTTAATTGCAGTCACTCCGAGTGTGTCGGTGTGTTTTCGGGCTAGCTTTAGCTGCATTTTCTTCCAGGCCAAGGGCAGTGATGGGGGATGGGCGAGGATGTTAAAATGTGTGGTGGTGCAGTGCTCCATCGTGTTTTACTGCTGCCAGCCCTGCAAATGTCACTTTATTGATTGTGTGTGTGTGTGTGTGTGTGTGTGTGTGTGTGTGTGTGTGTGTGTGTGTGTTGTTGGAAGGGTCTCCTGGGTGATGAATGAGCTCAGTAGGAAATCGGTTTAGTCAGCAAGAAGGCTGCACTATCTGCACTGGCATCACATTACTCCGGTCTTTTCTTTTTTTATGCATATTTAACTCTTGCACATGCATTAGATTAAAACCATCACTGGAAGTCTTATCACGTTTTTATTCAGAGGATTAATGGTTTGAATATCGGATGGTTTATTAAATTACTTCATGGTTGCAGCATTTTATTAGCTGCACGTAACAACACTTGAGTATCGTTATGCGTCGTTGAGGCGCTAATCAGCGTTTAGTTCGTCACAGTGGTGACTCGTAATGTTAGAGCCTGATGGTCTTTAACCAGTACATGCTGTATAAACATGCAGCGATTAGAGGCGATCATTCTGTTGGCTGTTCTCACTTGCTGAAGGAGCATCCGGTCATGTAGAGGAGTCACCTTGGCTGAGTGTTTACTGTGTTTTTTATGTATCAGAGATTCAGTATACTCAGCAGATGCTGACTGGAACTCAAGGGCTTTGGAGTCATAGTATTGAGGTTGCACAAATATGACAAGTTCAACGGGCCCAGGGGGGTTCACAGCTGATACAGGAACAAAGAGACCAGAGTCTAAGTCCAGGTGGTCGTGCTTCTGGCTTATATTTATACTTATAAGATTTGAAACTAGCGATAATCATGTCGTGTATAATCTTTAGTATGGATTCACCGATACCAGTATCTGTATCAGGCCGATGCTGTGTTGATGTACTCGTACTCACAAAACTACACCAATACAACCGCATCTGATACCACTACGGCAACATATGTTAACCTCAGTCAAAGAGTTAGTTATTATAAAAAGAACTGTGCTCTGTTTGTAAAAGGAAAACACAACTTTGAATGTTAAAATATCAGCAACAAAGTAATTGTTCGGACTGTAGCGGTATTATAAAGTACTCGTATCGGTACTGTGTATAGCCATGTACTCAAATGTAAGTACTTTTACTTGGTCTGAAAAGAACTGTTATAGATGCATCCCTAATTTTAAGGTACAGACCTATCGTTTAACACGCACAGTTTTATTTAATATAAAGTGTTCGATAAATCCGGCTCCATTTATGTGAATATCAACCTGAGAGACTATAAAAATGTTGGACTTTTTGGACTGAGAAATTGTCATCTCCGCCAGGGGATTATGCAATCGTGCGTCCGTGAGTGAGTGTGCACTTCTTTGTCTGTCCACGGCTAGTCTGGCATTCTGCTGCAGCAAACTGTATAATGTTTTGGGGGCCAAGTTATGCTAAAAAACGAACCTTTTGTTGCAGCCAATATATTGGGGCCAGTATTTAGATCAAATGTCTCATCCACTGCAGATTATAATGGAGACAGTTGGAACAGTTATCTTCTAACCCTGAAGGAATTTTATTGATCTAGTTTCATCTCTTGGCGGTCAAATTTCTTAACAGAAGCGTTTCAATATTGACATGAATTAAATTATTTGACATGATTTGACGTGATTCTTGGTGCTTAGTAAATGGCAGCTCTATTACAGATGTGTGTATTTAATTTGTCCAACGACATTAGTGTGTTACTGAAGTCTACAGAGACACAAGTGGGTTAAAGATTGGAGGACTTTACTCTCTTACTTTCACTTTCTCATTTTTTTCACTCACAAATTGAGTTTTTTTTGACATGTGGCCTAGTTTCTGCTTCTCATCCAGGAAACCAACCTGATAGAATCAGCTTTATTGGCCATGTACACGTACGCATACAAGCAGTTTGACTCCGGTTTTCACGTTGCTCTCAATGTACATACGTAGAATATACAAATTAACAAGAAAAATATATAAAAAAAGGACATTAAAGACAACAGAGGTAAGCTTAAACATTTAACTATGTACAATATAAATATCCATAAGTGAAGTGTGTGTGTATGTATATATATATAGATATGTGTGTATATATATGAACAATAATGATGGATTTGAGATATTAGTGCAGAATGGTGCAGCGCTCTCATTAAAGGGCAGTTTGTCATCATTTGTGTGATCGTCTGCTCTTCACACCTACAGACTAACTGAAGTGGAAACACAGACTGTCTGCTGGTTAATGTGGCCACCAAGTCCTCGAGCTGACGCGCGTAGAAGAGGTCAAACTAAGTTACGGTTCCTCTATGAAACCCTGAAGTACTCGTTGATACCGCTTCCTTTATTTCATGAACCGATGCAGCACAACACCAAATATGGGAATACTTATACCAATGCAATGCTAATTCGTTAGCCATGCTACCGTCTCCCTGCTGATGAATACAAATGACATTTTTACAACAAAGGTTAAACATTTGTGCTCTATAGTCACATTTAATTTAGTATTTACGAATTCCAACAGTTATTTTGATAATTGATTATTCATTTTAACCATTTAAAAACAAAAACACTCAGTTGTTAAGATTTGCTGATTTCCTTTTTGTTTTCTTTTTGTAAATTAAATATCTTTTTGGTTTTTGAATATTGATCAGACAGAATAAGACATCAAACTGTGTTAGGAAGTCTCACCATTTTATAGACTAAACAACTAATTCAATAATCAATAGTAATTGACATATTATCTGTCATGTAAATAGCCTCATACTCAGCGTCTAAATCAATATACCAGAGAACTATGGTAGTTTATGTGGCATTCAGCTATTGAATAGCATATCACAAAGAAATAAATAAATGTGGTCTCATCCATTTTATGTTCTAAAAATTGAATACATTTAAAAAACAATCTAAATCTTTGTAGGTGCCGTCATCTAACTCTCCACCAGATTACATTGAGATCTCTGAGTAAACGACATGAAAACGTCCTTTAATCCAAATACGACAACACAGCTGATCCACACCAGCAAAACAGGACTTTTGTATTGGATTGTACACAGTTTATATTCACTTCATGTATATCAACATAAAACCAGTGAGGACAATCAGCACAGTTAGTCCTTCACCCATAATGATAAAACAACAACTAATGAGGTCATTTAAGCAGAAAGCTCTCTGTCTGTCTGTCTCTCCCCCCCTCCCCCCTGTGGTTATGTAACAGACAGCTGTTTTTGTCTGCATGTTTAAATCTGCATATTCTCATTCCTTCAGTTTATAACACCCTCCACAGTTTCCTGCTTGTATCCGGCTCAGCAGTGAGAGGGTTTTAGTCCGAGTGCTGCTGTGGGGTAAACATAGCCCTCTTTGTCGCCACACGAACAAAGGCGGCGGTGATGTAATATCAGGAGGAGAAGAAGAAGAGGGTGGGGGGGTGGGGTCTGCTGGCTTCTAGCTGTGCTCTCGATGCTTCACCCCCCCCCCCCCCCCACCCGTCCTTAACAGCAAGTCACATGACTGGTGCTATTCTACTTCTTGTGAAATCACACATCACACTCAGAGATGTAGCGTCCTCTCATCAGTGGAGAGAGAACCTGAGTGTCTCTGTGAGACACAACAAAGACCAACGTTTTATTAGAGAACACGCCTTCATTTCCACTCTGGAGGAGAGTCAAAACCTTTTTCTGGAAACACATTTTCCCAAAGACAGTTTTGGCATCTTCAATCATCTCAAATCCAAAACCCAAAGATATTTAATTTACCAACATCGAAGACTAAGAAGTGCAGAAAACATTCATATTTCAAAGACTGGAACCAGATGAACCAGATAACGATGAATCGATTATAAGAAATAGTTGCAGATTCATTTTCTATGATAGACTAATAATTGCAGTGGATACCGTTTCATTTAAAAACAATAAACACTTTAATAATTATAATACATAACACACACTGCTAAACCCACTGAGAATTGGTGCCCAACTCTCCAGGTCTGCACAGCTTTTCATCCTCTTGTGTCCCATTATTTTATTCTTGTGTCGTAGGCACCGGTAGCGGCTCGCTCTCTCACGCCATCCTGCGCTCCATCGCTCCCTCGGGTCACCTGCACACGGTGGAGTTCCACCAGCAGCGGGCGGAGAAGGCGGCGGAGGAGTTCAAGGAGCACCGCGTGGATCGCCTGGTCACCGTCAGGAACCAGGACGTGTGCAAGGATGGCTTCGGGGTGACCGGGGTGGCGGACGCCGTCTTCCTGGACATCCCCAGCCCCTGGGAGGCCGTGGGACACGCCAAGGCTGCCATGAAGAGACAAGGTAGGACTCTAACTCGGTGTTTGTCAACCTTTTCTGAGCCGCAGTACAGAAGTGTCCATATTTGGAACAAGGAGGAGCGCCGTATACGTCTCTGGTAGACCTGTCAATCACTGTAGCCCCGCCCCTAAAGCATCCCCTGCTTTATGGTCTGTTTGACTCTAAATGGACCATAATGTACTAAATGAACATCATGCTGTATTGAAGAAGACTTGAAACTAGAGATTGAGACCATAAACTCATGTTTACAATGTTTACTGAGGTAATAAATCAAGAGAGAAGTAGAGTCATTTTCTCATAGACTTCTAGTGTGTGTGTGTGTGTGTGTGTGTGTGTGTGTGTGTGTGTGTGTGTGTGTGTGTGTGTGTGTGTGTGTGTGTGTGTGTGTGTGTGTGTGTGTGTGTGTGTGTGTGTGTGTGTGTGTGTGTGTGTGTGTGTGTGTGTGTGTGTGTGTGTGTGTGTGTGTGTGTGTGTGTGTGTGTGTGTGTGTGTGTGTGTGTGTGTGTGTGTGTGTGTGTGTCAGTGACACTCACCATCCCCTGATGTTGACGTTCCTGTGACTCAGGAACATGTCTGGCTGTGAAAATACCAGCTAGTGACCCCCCCCCCCTCTGCACTCAGACAGCGTCCATCGATCCGAGCCCTCGCCGCCCTCATTAACTCTTCGACCTCGTGTTACTGTTTGTTCTCGGTCACAGAATAAACTCATGTTGGGGGTTTCTGTGACGACCAGAGGAAGCAGCAAGTCCGGGCAGGTCGTCTGTTCACTGAAGGGGTCAGAAGTAACGTTTTATGTGATACAGGAAGAACACGGAGCTGCTTCCTGTTTCATGTTACATATTCACAAGTCACTCTGGTGGAACGGTGGATATTCATTTGTTTCACTGATCGTGGAAACACTTCATTTTATGACATTGATGAAGGAAACTGTATTAGACGCCGATCTGTGTCGTACACAATGTCGCAATATATCGGCATTGACGTTAAAGGACGTATTTAAAAAATGAAATATTAATATCATGTAAATGTTCCAACGCCTCTTAAATCATTCAACGGCTGTGGTTACAGGATCTCTCTCCACCTCCCTAAACTCAGATTTTGAATCTAATTAATTTGTTAAAAAACACACAATAAACAAAGTTAAAGATTCATTTAGACTGATAGAATTAGTGTTGTTTTATGATATCTATATCATGAATTATTTTGGCTATATTCCTCAAAAAGCCTATATTTAATATCTCAATGATTAGAAAAGGTAATATCGTACGCTGCCACCAAATCTATTTATTTGACTCGACACAGTTAAGACGCACAGGATCAGTGGTTCATGAGTACTTATTATTATTATTATTATTATTATGAGTACATGTTTATGTTCTCGCGTCACATTAATGCAGCGAGATTTTAAAAAGTAAGCCCCAATATGAAGAGGAATGCTGCTCTCCCTCCTCCGTGAATCCCTTTTATGGTGCCCCTGCTACATATTCCTTTCATGAGCGGTTGACCCTCATGCACACACACACACACACACACACACACACACACACACACACACACACACACACACACACACACACACACACACACACACACACACAGATAAATAGAGTGCAGCCATTGTAGAAGCAGTCCCATGACCATACAGGGTTATGCTGCAGGGAGGGAGAGCTGGCTTGATTTACTTCCCACTGCTCACACTCTGTGTTTTCTCCAGAGAGCCGGGGGCATGCTGAGCACCACTGCCCCCCCCCCCCCCCCCCCAAAAAGGGCCATAAAGTGTGACCAAAAAGTCACCTGTGAAAATGCTGAGGTGTTTTTGTGCACCTGACTCAATAAGATGAAATATAACTTTATTAATCCCGAAGGAAATTCTTGTGCCATAGTTTCATTCAAGATCACAACAGAACAAGAGAATAGAAAAACAATAAAGTGTAAAAGAAATAACACTGACACCATTGCAATATAGAATACAATAGCAATAGGAGTAAATAAATAAAGTAAAAAAATTCAAATGTTATTGTTATTGCTCCTATCGTTTATGGTTTTACCATGTAAAGGGCCTTTGAGGACCTTTTTAAAGCGCTATACAATGTATTATTATAAGTAGTGATACTAACACTAGTGCCTAATGGAAACTAAAATAGAAAAGTAATATTGAGCATGATAGTGATAAAGTAGTAGAAAGTTAGATGAATGAAATGTTTGTGTAACATTGCACGATGTTGGATAATAAGTACTATAGCACATGGTGTAGCTGTGGAAGCTAGCTATAGCACATGGTGTAGCTGTGGAAGCTAGCTATAGCACATGGTGTAGCTGTGGAAGCTAGCTATAGCACATGGTGTAGCTGTGGAAGCTAGCTATAGCACATGGTGTAGCTGTGGAAGCTAGCTATAGCACATGGTGTAGCTGTGGAAGCTAGCTATAGCACATGGTGTAGCTGTGGAAGCTAGCTATAGCACATGGTGTAGCTGTGGAAGCTAGCTATAGCACATGGTGTAGCTGTGGAAGCTAGCTATAGCACATGGTGTAGCTGTGGAAGCTAGCTATAGCACATGGTGTAGCTGTGGAAGCTAGCTATAGCACATGGTGTAGCTGTGGAAGCTAGCTATAGCACATGGTGTAGCTGTGGAAGCTAGCTATAGCACATGGTGTAGCTGTGGAAGCTAGCCACAGATTTAGCAGACGAGTTGTTTGCAGAGTGGAAACGACAGGAGGCAAGACGTATCGCCCGCAGCCCAAATTCATCACCTTGTTGACTGACTCCAGATCTGTTCTCGGGCTCAAGAAAGAAAAAAAGAAAAGGTTGCTGAGAGCTGCTTTACTGCAGCGGACAGAATGTAATTCTTCTAATGTTTTGGCCCGCGGCCCGTCCTGGTCTCTGACCAACCCTCCCTCCCTGCTCGTTTTAAGACTCTTATTATGCAACAGTAGAGCAAACGTGTCCCGTGAACTCAAACACTCATCGACACGATAAGGAACCCAAGTTTCACGCATGTATAGCTATCGGTGGTGGACGTATGGTTGACGCTCGAGGCTATTAATAATGCCTTGAGACGCCTTTGTGTAATCATCAACCCGACCCCTCCCTGTGCGTTGGTCCTGGTTGCTGGGAGTTGTGTTTATTGCGGTCTCGAGGGAGAACACTAGTCCTGTTGGCTAAAGGAACGCCTGCTATCTGAAACATCCCCAAGTTTACCAGACGGGTCGGACTCTTCAACAAGGCTGCCCTCTGCAGACTCCTTCTTTATTTCAGTCTGTCTCTCTGCAGATTATTCCTCTCTGAAGTGTAAATTCAGATTAAATGAGCAGATTGCAGCGCAGCTGTCACCCTCTGACGCTCAATAGGTGAAAAAACAAATCAAGTTGTGTAACAGAATTTGAACAGGAACCGATGTCTTGAACTAGTTTACTGTTGTTGGTGCATCAAATACAAAGGTGGACTAGTTCCTTTGAGAGTTCCTCCTCAAAGAATCAAACAAAAATACCACTTTATATCTTGTGTTTACCAGAGATGTGTTCAACGTTTCTTGGAAATAAGTCATCCAGCATGAAAAAAGCAAAAGAGTCGACTAAAGAAATCTTAGCAGAGACCAAAATGACTGCTGAGTCGTCTATAATTTGCCTATTTGCTCAAAGGGCTTTGTAATCTGTACAGCATACAACCAGCAGACGTGCAATAGATAAAACATACTTTTATAATAGAAATGTATGAAATGACAGTGATGAATATACAGATGATTATCTGCTGAATCTGCAGCTTTATAGTGAGTTTCAGCTCATTGTTAAACTGTTCTGTTTCACTCTCACTGCTCTCGTAGCTTTGTCACTATACTCGACCTGCTAACAGCAGACGCACTCAGTTAGCGACTAGCTGGTGAACAAAGTAGAGCATGTAGCAGCTACAGAGACGCATGTTTCCCTCAGACGGTGGTGGAGACCAAAAACAGAGCAAAACGAGAGAGAATATTGGACGTAAATCAGTCAGGTGACACAAACACGACTCTTAATGAATGATGATGTTTCTATGTAGCAAAACAGGGCTTATCATAATATCATTATTTATGATCCATATGATAGTATCATGAAGCTGTTAAAATAGCTAATTCAAATGCTACAATTTCATCACATCAGAGTTGAACCATCACTTGAGTAACATCTGTAAAATCCACCAAGAAAAGACGACATTAACTCCTCTTGAGAGACGTTGAGTAGAAAACGTATAGAAACTCTATTTGTTTCGTTAACCCCCCCCCCCCCCCCCAGATGTTCTGGTCAGAGTCACATTCTTCAGGTCAGCCAGTGAGAGTTTCCTCGGCTCGGTGCTCCGACCTCCTGCCGCGAATCACCGCAGGGTTTCATTTAGAGACGAGAGGCCGGAGCCCAGAGGTGATCTGTGTTCATTAGAGCGCCGGTCCATCCCCTGATGATCCACTAACTTTGGCCCGGAGCCAACCGGTCACAGGCCTGCTTTGTTAAGGAAAACAATCTGCTTTAAAATTATTAATAGTAGTAGTAGTATCACAGGTTTCCCCAGAGGAGACTAAATGTCTCCTGAGTCCGTAGTAAGTTGATTTATTTTCGTCCTGTTTGATTCATAAACCTCCAGTTTATTCTCTCAAACAGCCCCTGATGGAGGACGAGGTGAACATGATTCTGGGTGAAGTGGATCTGCAGTGATCTTGTCTTCGTATTTAAGAGAATCACTTTGAGATAATTACAACAGGCTCCTGGTGCTATACATGTTCCTAATTATGGTTCAGATCATGCCGGTGTTGGTGCAAGAACAAACATTATTGCCTCTCGTTGGTGTACATTTTCACAGCATAAGATTTTAAAGTATATCTCGCAAGTTAGCATGTTTATCCTCAACAAGCTGGAGCAGTCGTCTCCTTCAGGCAGTAGCCGTGTTTCTGGTATTTTCTCAGACATCTCACATTAACGCAGTATAACTTCCATTCTGAAGATAAATGAGGTCAGAAACCGAAAAGATGTTCAAACTCACCTGAGATTGCCAAATAGTTAATGGACCCGATGTTTTGCTAACTTGTTAGCTATTAGGAAGGCTCACAAGTACTGTATACTAACAATAATCAAGCTACTCCTGTTTACACACATTCATATTTAACAATGTGTTTGATTGCTTATTGTAGATGGTTTATTTACTGTAGTGAAAATTGTACCAAGATAACTTTGCTCTGCAGATTATTCTACAAGCGAAACATCGGCTGGCATGTTAGCATATTGTTAGCATTTGGTTGAAAAGTGACCATTTAAGTATTTTAATGTGTACTAATATTAGTATAGCATCCAATTGTCAAAAACACAAATGTGAACCTCACGGTGGTAACGAAGACAATAAAGAAGATCACCAAAGTCTCCATGATTCAACCTTAGAATGAAGCTTAAGTCAGACACTATATCGGATGGATCAACAATAAGGATCGCCCACTAACCCGGGGCAAGTCAAATGCAACGTCGGGCTAGTAAATCTAGCAATTCGCTTGCCCAATCGGGCAATTGTCACATCTCTGTTGAGAGTTGCACATGCGCAGTGCCGATCGGGCACACGTGGGAAAATGGCGGCGGGTAAAGACAAAATTCATGAGCTAAAGTGCAAGCGACCATTTCAATGATCCTGGAAACGGGAGTTTTGTGTGGCGACATTAGAGGACGTGGGCCAAACTCCAGATTCATATCTATTAAAGATGACGATCAACTTGAGTCTTTATTATTTGATGACTGATAATAAGTAAAACAATGAACTATGAATGTTACAATCACTGGATAAGTCAAACGCTGACTCGTTAGTGGCTCAAAGGGGGACTAAAGTCTGCATGATTCAACCTCTGAGGACCATGAATATCTGTACAAATCCCTTCAGTAGTTCATATATTTCAGCGTGGACCAAAGTGGTGGAAAGACCGACCGTAGTGTTGCTTAAAATGATCCTGAAAGAACAGCTGGTCTGAAGAAGGTGAAGACGTATTTGTAACCGACTGGTCTTGGTCATATTTTGGGGAGCCCGATGTCGACCGTTAAGCTGTTCTCTCTCTCTCTCTCTCTCTCTCTCTCTCTCTCTCTCTCTCTCTCTCTTATCTCCAGGAGGTCGGGTGTGTTCGTTCTCTCCGTGTATCGAGCAGGTCCAGAGGACGTGCGAGGCGTTGGTGGATCAGGGTTTCGAGGAGATCAGCACTCTGGAGGTCCTGCTGAGAGTCCACGACGTGCGAACCATCTACCTGCCGATGCCCGACTTCGGCCCCGATCTCTCCGCTCAGACTCGGCCCGACGCCGCCGAGATAAAGCCTCCGACCTCCGTCGCCTTGAAGACCACGACCCTGCCAAGAGAAACACAAGGTCACACGGGGTACCTGACCTTCGCCACCAAACCAAGAACCTAAAGAGATTTCTCTTCATGTTTTAGCTCCAGTAAACTGGGACGTGGTGTATCAGCTCTCTACATTAATAAGACTGTGATAATCCAGCGGGGGCACCAGGCTCCTCCAGGTCCCGACTGGCACTGCAGCACCGAGAGGATCGTTTTATCCTCCTGTCACTTGGCACCGGTTTGTTGCTTGCATCAAGCAAGAGTGAATTTCATTTGAGAAGCGTTTACTCTACTTTGTCTCCCCTTTTAATCAATTATTTCAGTTGTTTGGGGAAGACATTTTTTTATTTTTATCCCTTTCTTTGCACTTTTGTATTCAAGTAAATACAATAAATGTGTGAAAAGATTCATGTTTTTCTTTATTCTGTTGCACCACAAGAAGAGAAATACAGTAACTCAAAGGTTTAATCCCTTCACCGGCTGATATGACGTGTGTTTAAGTGCCCTTGAGCAAGACATCGATCACCCAGCAGGTCAATCAACAATAAGAATGTTTGTAAAGCTCATTCATTTAACATGAAGCTTTCAACTGCATCACACAGTCTTCATCGACAAATGCTCAGTTCACCATTTATATAAAGTTTTACATTTGTTGAATTCGTGGGTTGGATGTTCAGATCGACGCCTCTCTCATGTCTGTACTTGTTAGCTTAGCATACATGGACATCTTTAGGAAAACAAACCTTAGTGACCTTTAGAGATGCTTGTTTCCTTTGACGGAGACAGGCTAGCTGTTCTCCCCTGGTTCCAGTCTTTGTGCTAAGCTAAGCTAACTGGCTGCCGGTTGTAGCTTCATTTTGAACAATAGTATCTTATCTTTTCTTCCAACTCTCTGCAAGAAGACAAATAAGTGCATTTCCCTCGAAATGTCAGACTATTCCTTTAAATGAAAGCAGCCTGATCACAGAGACAATGTTTAAGAATAAATACATATAATATAAACAGGCAAGAGTAAAGACACAACTAATCCTATTACCAAACTATTTTAATCGTACTACATTGGCATTTTATAGTCTCTTTTTATTAAACTATCCTCTTGTTCGCAGCATGTTTTAATGTTCCTGTTGACTCGTAAACATCTGCAGTTAAACACAGATCAGATTCTCACGTAACCAAAACCAAACGTGAGATTTCCCCATTCCCCCCCCTCTCCTGACAAAAAGAGATCCGGTGCACGAGAAGCACCGGCAAACCATTACTGCTGTATTTCATTTTGGACTCTTGGTTTTCCCCGTTAGTCTTTCTTTCCAAAAGCTTCACGGGAAGACATTCAGTGTTTAAAACTGGAGAAATCTGATGCTCATTGTGTGACACATTTCTATCTGATAATATCTCATTAAATCAGCCCTGTTGTTGTTGTTGTTGTTCCACCTGACTGCTGCTGCTGCTATTAGTCAGAACCTCCTGCTGCATTCAGAGGCAGTCGGGGCGTTAGAGGGCCTGTTAACGGTATAATCCCCGGGGTTTACCGTGGGTTATAAAAAGCACCGCGTTGTTTAAGTCGGCTGTGTTGGACAGGTGTGTGTGTGTGTGTGTGTGTGTGTGTGTGAGAGACTGAGTGCCAACAGACAGTTTTACATGTCTTAACAAAGCCAAAGACTGATCACAGGCGGAAAAAAAAATAGAATCCGCATTCTAGATTAGACTTGATTGTCTGGACTAGATTTAATCAATTACCACAGCTCTTCTTCTGTGGTTTTAATCTTCCAGCACCATGTCTTTATCGTCTGGTTGTGCAAGAGCCAATCGGTATGTTTTACTATCAATACTTACACCAATAGTCATCTGCAAAGAGGCGGAAAATCAACTAGAAATTTAGTAAAAACTTGACAGCAGGAAATGAGTCACAGGAAGTTGTTGTGAGAAGTTAACGGAGCCTAAATTAAGCTCCAGCTGGTAACTGGTAGAAACGGTAGAAGTGTTTAAATTGGAGGAATGACTGATTTGGTGTCTTTTGAGTTTTCTGGTTTGTGTGGAGGAAGTGAGTAACGCTCTCTGCCGAGGAGGTGGATGTTGCTGTGATTAAACCTTCACATTCATCTTCTTGTTTTAAAAGAGACAGAAAATGTTAACAGTGAGTCCTAAAGATGATTTCAGTTTGTGAAAGTCACACCAAGTATTGGAAATATAACTAATAAGGTACCTCTTTATTTGGAGTATTTTAATTAATTTCCTTTCTTTCCCTCGTCCCTTTAATTAATTCATGATCTAAATCAGCAAATATGTGTTTATACCATAGACTCTATATAAGAATCGGCCGGAGTCGTTGTGACGTCACCAATTGGTTTGGAAACTGCAGTTTTGAAGCCTTGAGTGTGAAATTTTTTGGCCATCGCCATCTTGGATTTTTACAACCACTGAACAGAAGTGACCATATTTGTATTGCAGAGGAGTGACGACGTATACGTCTCTGGTAGAGACCTGTCAATCACTGTGTAGCCCCGCCCCTAAAGCATCCCCTGCTTTATGGTCTGTTTGACTCTAAATGGACCATAATGTACTAAATGAACATCATGCTGTATTGAAGAAGACTTGAAACTAGAGATTGAGACCATAAACTCATGTTTACAATGTTTACTGAGGTAATAAATCAAGAGAGAAGTAGAGTCATTTTCTCATAGACTTCTATAGAACCAGAGGAGTCGCCCCCTGGTGGACACTAGAGAGAATGCAGCTTTAACACAGGAAGCATCGACTTCACTCTTCAGAACCGGATGTTGCCGCCTGGTTAATACAAAATGCAATTAGTTGGAGATAATTTGCTTTATAACCAGTTAAATCTGTACTAATCTGTATTTGTATTATGTCATTAATGAATCAAATGATGAAGGTGGTGGAGACCCAAAACAGAGCTGAAAGAGAGAGAAATATACGTCCAAAAACACTGCACGCATTTGAAGATGTAAAGCTGAAACTTGGCTGCTCTTCTGGGCGATAAAAAAACGGCCACATGCGACTTCTAATCACCACTAGGAGGCTGATGAGAATGTTACTCTACCCTCCGTTAAATGAACACGAGCTTCTCTGAGCAGCTTCCAGAAAACGGAGTCATGTAATTGAGTGAAAGCTGGATAAACGCGCCCGAGCACTCAGTGAGTCGTCCCACCAGCAGACCTGAAGCAGCAGGCGGCTCCGGAGGGTCCTAATCTGCTCGGGGCCGAGGCCGAGAATAGCTGCTCTGATCTGCTGGAAATCCTGCCGCTTAATCAGCTTGTCTCGTGGCGTCCTGAGCCGAGCGCTGATGCCCGGCCAACAACCAGGCCTGACGCAACGCTGTCAGAGAGCGAGCACGAGATGTGGCGGGGTGGCACGCGACCAGATAACGGCGAGAGGGCGAGAGGGCGTGTCAGGCCTCCTAAGTGGACTCAAAAACTCAGAGTCATCGCTTTAAGCTGTTTGTTGTATTTGCACGTCGCCATCTAAAAGTCTTTCGTTGTGTTCGGTCAGTCTGATGTTAAAGTCGTGGGTACGAGTCAGGTTCACTTCTCTTTTTCAGGCCTAGTCATAAAAATAATGATAAAATAACTAATATTCATCCTCAGGAGACCATGAACATTGAACTAAATGTTGTAATCGGGGCATTTGAGACTGACCAACGTCTTTATCCAGAAACACAAGATACCTGAAATTTATTATTTAGTCCGTTTATTTATCATGCTTTTTGAACTCTTAGACAGTTGCAGTGATGTTCTTGTCTTTATTTTGAAGCTTTTTGCAGAGATAGAAACGCACACTGTATTAAAAAAGAAAAAGCATTGTTATTGATCACATTCAAATCCATTTGTGCTGCTGTTTTGACAGCGAAATGACGACTTGTGTAAGAGGTTTATTCAGAAGCATGGAGCAGCAAC
This sequence comes from Leptoclinus maculatus, assembly GCA_032191485.1. Classification (NCBI taxonomy): domain Eukaryota; kingdom Metazoa; phylum Chordata; class Actinopteri; order Perciformes; family Stichaeidae; genus Leptoclinus; species Leptoclinus maculatus. The sequence continues at coordinate 67,327 of JAVDOI010000071.1, read as the reverse complement.
AGAAGCTTTACTCTCTTCTCAGCCTCTAATCTCATCATCGCTGCTTTCCTCTCCTTCTCGTTTAGTCCCACCAGGATTAAAGGGGTTAAAAGAAAACAGATAGGATCACATACTGTAGAGGAACAGCAGAACCATAAGCTCCATTAGTTACAGAAAACCGCTATTTCAGTCTTGAAAGCGACTCCAAGTTGCCTTTTGAATCCTATTTTGACACATTTTACATCTCATTTAATATGATTAGAAAAGTCTTTGTGTAAAATTTAAAATTTGTGTTATTTCTTAAACATAAAATCCCTTTATCGCCTTTAATTCTATTAGAGACAAGTTTTAATTGTAAAAATGTGTGGAATGTTTAGGAGCTAAAAATAAATAATGAACGTAAAGAAACCACCTGCTAACCCTAACCCTAACCCTAACCCTAACCCTAACCCTAACCCTAACCCTAACCCTAACCCTAACCCTAACCCTAACCCTAACCCTAACCCTCTCTGTGCACCAGGAGCTCAGTTGCTAAAATAACCTGCAGCTACATCCTTTAATAGCTTAGTTTAAAGTGTGTAAAAAGGAAAGCTCCGTCTGACAGGAACATGTTCATCTTTTCATTTGAGGATCTACCATTGATAATGATAATAATAATAATAATAACGTTATAATCTCTGTGACCCAGTTTCAGTGAGGGACAAATGTTTCCACACTGAAGCCACAGGCCTCCTCTGTGGTCTAATTACTGTATGAAATATTGATGAGCGGCCTGTTTGAATCCGTTCCAGCTGCCTCCTCAATTACTATCGATTAGTTTTGGGACGGAAAGCCGATGCTGCTCCGTGTCGTGTTTTATAATTATGTATCTATTCTGCAATATTTGATTTGGACAAATGCACATCTTCTTTCTACTTGTTTTGTGTGTAAATACATAATTTACTCACTTTCCATCTTGGAAAGCTACAACTTCATAAATAAGGCTGGAATAGAGATCGTGAATTATTGATTAATGCATTAATGTACAAAGAAATTAATGAAACATGTCCTTCACAATTTCCCAGATTCAAAAGTGATGTTTTCAAATTGCTTGTTAAAAAGCAGCAAATCCTCACATTCAATATATATCAGATATTTTACAATTTTAATTCAATGCAGGTCAGTCGGTTGTTACACAACTATTAACAGGATTACCATCATTTTGTGCAAACATTCACAGTCCCCAGAGGATGAACCCTACTGACTTTGGTGATCCTCTGACTTTCCCTCTAGTGCCACCATGAGGTTGAATTTTGTAGTTTGTAGTGAAATATCTTAACAAATATTGGATGTATTGGCATCAAATTTGGTACGACCATTCATGTTCCCCAGAGGATGAATCTGAATAACTTTGGTGACCCCTTAACTTTCGCTCTAATTGTTTTCAAACAAAAATCCCAAAGATTACAGACTCTACAGATTAGTTGAGTATCTCGACTGTTTTCTGTTTTTGTCTATCAACCAAACTATTGAAATAAATGTAAATATCATTTAACCGTCACTAAATATTAAAAATGTCCGGATCACATGAGGGGCAGAAGAGATGCCATTAACTCCAAATTAAAGTTTGTTTTATGCGATTTATATCAGACAAACATGATTCATAAATAGAGGAACACAAAATAAAATAAAATGTTTAGATAATGCAGATAAAATGAATTAAAGGACAGTTTGACTGTTTTCCAACCATCCATTGAGCTTTAGGAGACATTTATTCTTTCCCTGGGAACCAGCCTCATTAAAACCCAACACCACCTTCTTCACCACACAGTTTGGATCCCGGCCAATCATCTTCGTCGCTGAGGTGTGGGGGTCGCCCGCTGCGTAGGACAACAGTGGAGGGTGAATCAGTGTGGCTCTGCTCGTCTTCGTTTAATGGACGAACGACCCGGTTGGCAGCGGTCCAACCATCTCAAAATGGGCACTCAGCAGTGGGTACACTGGGGACCATTATGGGCTCTGGGAAAAGAGGGTTTGTTGTGTTTGTTCAAGAGGAACACACTGGAAAAACCTGGAAAAGACACAGTGGGACATTTTTACAAACGAATCTCTCGCACCTCAAAATACACAAACTATCAGATTTGTCCAGATAAAAAATTAATTCGACATCAAAACATCCAAAACTAATACAAAATGTCTGTGTGATAAAGACATTAAGATAAGGAAACAAAGCTTTATGTGTTTGTTTAATCCAAAGTATTTTTTATAATTCGACGATATTAAATACATTCTGCATCGTGTGCATTTTAACTTCTGGTACTTTAAGCATATTTTGATTTGAATAATTTAGCTTTTATCACATCTTACTTACATAATCATTCAAAGTTTGTATCTGTGTGTTATTCATTTAAATTGACTTTTATTACAATGCATTGGTTTCCATCAAAGGTTGAAATTAACTAAGTAGATTTACTGAAGTACAACTTTGACATCCTTGTACTTTACTTGCGTATTTCTATTTTCTGCCACATAATACTTCTCCACTACAATTCAACGTTTTATACTTTTTACTTCACTGCATTTATTTGAAAGCTGTAGTTACTTCGCAGATTCAGATTAATAATACAAAGCATGATCGATAAATAAATGATTGTGATTATTACGGAATGAAACTTTATTGTTCCTCTGGATAAATTCTGGCAGCAGTGGTTTGGACTCGAGTCACAAATTTGATGACTTTAAAATCGTCAAAATCAAAACTCAACTTGGACTTCAACACCAATGACTCGTGACTTCACTGGAACTTGAGCCTTTTCAAAATACTTGATACCTTCCCCAAAGATTAAAAACATGATGTTATTTCAAAAGTGTGCTACAATCACACTTCCTGAATCAACTAACAAGTCCTCACTTAATTCCCCAGATATGTATATCTTTTTTTTATGATTAAGTTCAGTCGCACTTGTTTTAACAAATGAATACAGATTTAAAAAAAGCATTCATGTTTTTTAATTTATTTAATATATCGTTATTTTATTGTTAAAATTGTATTTGTGGAAGAGTGCATTGTGACTTGTTTAGGACTCGGGACTTGAGTACAAAGACTTGAGACTCACTTGTGACTTGCAGAACTATGACTTGGTCACCTCTGCAGTGTGTATAGTAAAAGAGATAAGATAATAAGATAAGATAAGATATATATATATATGTATAAGATAAGCACCACATTAACCCGCTGCAACATTAAAGTAATATTATATAAATGATTCAGACATGGGCCGTTCTGTATAATTAGTGCTTTCACTTTTTGTTCTTTCCGTATAATTTGATGCAGATACTTTTGTACTTTTACTTGAGTAAAGTTTTGACTTTTACTTGTAACAGAGTATTTCTACACTGTAGTATTGCTACTTTTACTTAAATACGATGAGAGTACTTCTTCCACCACTGGTCATGTCTAGTAACAAAATGTACGAGTAGGACAACCACATAAAGTCTCTCCTCCTGATTATGGAAACCCAGAACAACATTTTCTTTTCTTTTAATGTGGAAATGAATCAGCAGACGTATAAATGGTTGAAATGTGAGTCTGCAGACAGGAAGTGTCTGAGTGCGTGGCGCTTGTGCTGTTGGTCGTTGTGTCTCTGGCTGCCTGGTGGTGGATGTGTGTTATCAGTGGAGATTTCTCAGAGGCTTTTGTTCTGCCTCGCTCTGACGTCACCGACCCGTCAGCTGAGTCTTTGTTGCAGTTTCTGCAGCTCTGAAAAAGGGTCCTGTGTTCTGCACAAACCACAGAAAGAGAGGATTTAAAGAGTGCGGGAGATTCAATATTTCTGATAACATGGTTTTAAAGTTGATGACCAACACCTTCTTCTTCTCAGCTTAAATCACATGTTTTTATTTTTTCTCTTTAGACATTTCATGTCACAACTTATGATGTTTTTCCACAACTGTTTTCATGTTTTGGGGAGAAATGTCTGGAGCTAAATTAAGTACTGACTTGGTATGTTGCAATTCAAAAATCGTCCAGGCGTGTGGGATAAATTTACAAATATTTTGAGAGGATTCAGTGACAAAAATACAGTTTCCACATGCACATGAAATGTAGTGATTTAAATGCTGTTAACACTTAAAGAGCCAGTGATTCGTATTTTCGGGTGATCTATTAGCAGAAATGTAACATAAGATTCATAACTATGTTTTTATTAGTGTATAATCACCTGAAACTAAGAATCATTAGCTTACAATGAGCCCTTCATATCTACACAGGGAGTCTTCTTCACAGAGCACATGTTGCACCGCCATGTTTTCTACGGTAGCCCAGAACGGACAAACCAAACACTGGCTCTAGGGAGAGGCTTTCACGTTACCTGAAGGCCACCGTAGTTCTGTAAACACTTGTGAAACTGTAGTAACGTGAGCTGCAGAGTGCAAAACCGTGGAAACCGTCTGATTTCTGTTGCTCCTAAACTATTGTTATTATGGTATGGAGGGCCTCTGAGCCAAGTGAATGGCGTTACCACGACTCTGCACTCTGTGGCTCACTTTAAGTTGGTTTTCAGTTGGCTGAAAACCGCAACCTCCCTGCTAGATGCCACCAAATGCTACACACTGTATCTTTAAAAATACTTTCACTCATCAAGCAAATTATCACAGTTTTTCACACTTTAATTTTTATTGGCAAGACATTTGCAGCATTAAATAACAACAGTAACAAAAAAAACTGTTTGGGAAATAGATTAAAATGTATGCATCATTGATGTAGTGGTGTTGATGATTTATTTGCAGCTTCACACAGATGTCGTCATTTTGAGTCTTGCTTAATGTCAGTTTCCCCGTTTTTTCCAAAGAACCAACCAATACAATAAACACCTAAAATATCATCAATATAATCACTCTAATTAACACAAACAGCAAAAACATCACAAACATTACACGTTATATTACATAACTTATAACTAGGAACAATATGTTGACCTAATGCTGGTTCCCCATATTTTTAACATGCAAAGAAACTTTTTGTCTCAAACATCTGCAAATTAAATGTTACTGACACTCTGCGTATGTGAAACGTATCTTCCAGTTTCTTTATGCAACACTAGCAGTGCTACAGTATCAATCATGACCTGATTCATTATCCCATCTGCAACAACAATGTGTATTCTCACAAACAAGAAGGAGCGAGAATCAACTGTGTTTATTTCAAACACATAAGTCATATTTTGAAAAAGAAAACTCTGCTTTGTGTTTGTCAATGAGTGAACTCACTGTACACGAAGGAGCTGAAGGAAAAGTACTGCGGCCTTCAATATCTAATCTGAACAAAGTGTAAATGTGGAGCCTGTTCTCTGCCTGCAGACATAGAGTACATATAAGAGCAGATATGCTGCATGAACGCAGGCCGTTATCTTTAATCACAGTCATGCAGAGGTGACTGTGAGGGAGTCGGAGCAAAGGTGACATCATCGTCTGAAGGGAACTACATCAGGACACTTATGAGATGATTTTTCTGCTGCGTTGAAAATGCAACTTAAACCCATTAGTTTGTGCCAAACGCCGGCATCCCAATGAGACGATTCCACACAATGTCTGTGTGATGTTTTACAGTGTCGGCGTGGTTCGTCCCAGATAAAAGAACAAAAGAGTGAAATGAACAAATACATATCTGATCTGGAAAAAATTTAAATTCAGCTTTGACAAACGTTTTACAACATGTTCAATTTAACTAACCGTCAGTTTATAGGTGAAGATAAAAACCTGTCATAGCATCCTAAATGCTTGCCATTGAGGAAGTTAAAAGTCATAAAAAGGCGATATGAGACGATTTTCTTAAAGGGCAACAGACTCGAGTTGAGCTCATAATAACTGAAACAGTTTTTATTATAAAGTACTTGCATTCACAAAACACCTTACCTTGAAAACTAGTTCTAAACTAGCTAAAATATATATGTTTTAAAGAAACTAAAATGTAAACTACAGAAGGCCTCAGGTTTTCTTTATTTTGTAAGCTTAGTGATCTGGTTGCTTGAATATACTTTGAAACTTGAACTTTCTATCTCCTCTTTTCTCTGAATGCATCACTTGTTTGATAATGCTGATGTACTTGCATGATCTTTGCACTTATTGTGAGTCACTTTGGATCAAATGATCACCTACATAAATGTAATGTAAATATCAGCATGGACTGATTTTTATTTGGACATTTGGGGGCAGCTCAACAAGCTGAAAATATGATCATCTTTTAAAGTGAATAGTGTTATTTACATGTCTAGCTGCTACAGAGCACCATTATCATTCATTTGGATGAATGTAAGTCCAATATTTCCCTATAGACTCTCTCTTTTTGCTCTGTTTTGGTCTCCACCACATCCTAAGGGAGATATCCGTCTCTTTAGCTTCTGAATGCTCCACTATGTTCACCAGCTAGTCTCTCACTGTGTCTGTTCCTCTTTGATGCTGAACAAGAAGTGTAAAGTCCCTTTTTGAGAGCTTTGTTTGCTGCCTGCTGCTGCTGGAAACAAAGCGACTTTGATTCAGGAGGAAGAGCAGGTTGTCCATTATAGTCGCAGCATTGGCAGCTTCCCAATGTCATCATGCCGAAGTGTTTTTAAACGAGACAACAAACCCGGACAGCACGTTGCATGATAGCTGGGTAGAAATTGTAAAGGTGTTTGGAAAACAGAGTCAGGTGATACTTCGCTGTGAAGTAGTGATGATATGCATTAATATAAAAATATGGATGGTAGGATGTGCAATGGGAATTCAAGAGGACAACATGTTGAAGGGTTTCCCAGAAAGATTTGGTGACTTTAAAATGACGTTCCCGTTTAACTAAACTACATTCTGAACTGCGTTTTGAGGGAAACGTATTTTCTCCCGGATTACGTTTGCTGTTTGCTGCCGGACAAGAAGTGTAAAGTCCCGTTTTGAGAGCTTTGTTTGCTGCCTGCTGCTGCTGGAAACAAAGCGACTTTGATTCAGGAGGAAGAGCAGGTTGTCCATTATAATCACAGCATTTTCAGCTTCCCAATGTCATCATGCCGAACAAACCAGGACAGCACCTTGCATGATAGCTGGGTAGAAGAGGTGAATAGAGTCAGGTGATACTTCGCTGTGGTTTGACCCCTGTATCACATACAAGTAGTGAATATGTGCATTAATATAAAAATATGGATGGTTGAACGTCTGAACGTTTATCAGAAGAATTGGTCTCTGTTCGGTGACTTTGTCTTCCCATGCTTCATTTTACCCTCGAGTGTAATTTGGTCCAAACAGTGAGAAACAACCTTGAATCTGATTTGTACCCGTTCCAACATCCCGACTGTCCCAGCTGAGACACGAGTTAAAACCAGATCTATATTTTCCTCCGAGTACGTGCAGCACACACATGAGTCACTGTGTCATGGGATGCATTGAGAAGCATCCAGGGCATTGTGCTTTTCTAAGAAAATGGGAAACATGAGGACGAGTCTGCTCTGATGAACGGCATTCAGAGACAGCTGACATCTGGCTAACAATAGAAACTAAAGAAGAAGAATTTCATCTCTAAAGGCTGGAAAAAAATGACACCTACACTCAGATAACAACATTGGTGCATTTTCAAATATTAAGGTAGCTTAAAATATCACGTAATGACCTCTTTATTTGGTAAAATCAGTAATATCTGCCTTGTAAGCAAAGAAAAGGTGTTTACACTTGTACAGATATCTGATTTTGTAACTGTTCCTTTAAGTTGAGCTGGAGCATCATGCATTGTTTTGAACTGATCTTTGAAAAGTTTTAATAAGGCTATATTTTGTTGATTATATACTTCCAATCAATTATTTGTAAATCCTGTGAGGTTATAGACTTTGATCTATGAACTCTCTACTTTTCTTTACTGTTTGATTGTTTCTAATCCAGAAGTCTAGTCTTGCTAAACAGTAGCAGCTAAAATCCAAATATGAACAACACATTTATTAAGATAGTGCTTTTCTTAATAAAGTTACAAAGTTATTTACGTTGAAACAGCAGAGTAAAATTGAGTAAAATAACCAAACAAAGAGTCTACAGTCATGTCTGTGAGCCTGTAGTTAGACTCAGTGATGGAGCTAAATGTCAACATACTAACATAAGAATTGGGTCATTAATGTATGAAAGTAATGATAAATAAACATTATATGGATGCAAATAGAGTATACAATTGGCAATAAAGAGATGCAGGAACAGTATGATGCTTTGTGCTAAATGCTAGCATGCTCACAATGATACAATTAACTTGCTGTTGTTTACCATGTTCACCTTCTTAGTTTAGCAGGATAGCATGCTAACATTTACGCTAAAGTACATCTAAGATGAGGGGAACGTCATTAGTTTTGCAGGTATTTGGTCATAAACCAAGATATTGGACAGAATCAAGTTATTGCCAGATGGTGGCACTAGATTAAAAGTCGGAGGATCACCAAAGTTATTACAATTCATCCTGATGGAGACATGAATGTTTGAACCAAATTTCACGGGAAACCATCCAATAGTTGTTGAGAATTTTCACTAAAAACCACAAACGTGAACCTCATGGTGGTCAGAGAATTACTTAATATCTTCAGGATTCATCGTATGGGAATCATAAATGTCTGTACCAAATTTCATGCCAATCCATCCAATAGTGTTTTTTATATTTGAGTCTGGATCAAGGTGGTGCTACAGTAACAACATCCTGTCATGTTTGTGTAGGTCCGCGGGGGTGCAGCCTTTGTATCTTGGTGTGTGATTTGTGTTAGCAGTGAGAAGAAGGTGGGGCACATTCCTGCTGCAGAGTGTGTTTGTCCTCAGTGTGAGACGTGCAGCGAGGAAGGACAGATGTGAAGTCACAAGTTGAACTTTGGCCAAACAGGCAACACTGCAGCAGCTCTGCAGCAACATCCAGGAAGCAGCACAGACGTTTCGCTCCGTCAGCTCCATGCGGTTAGATCGTGGATCAATACCGATCAAGTTTATGGCTGGAGCTGTTTTGTGAGTCTTGATACAAAAACAAAAGTTGGTAAACTGGTTTGAACCTCTCTTAAGCTCTCCATATAGTAGAGTTGTTGTAAATCTATATACTTATTTGTAATACTTGTAATTTATACTTGAGGGTGGATCTGAAATAAATCCTCTGGTCTGGAAAAACAGCAAACTAATAAATATGATTTGAAAGTAAGAAATCCCAGCCTCATGATGAGAATATTCAATATTCACTCTAATTTTAGCTCTGGTTTTGGTCTCCACCCCCAAAAAATATATGTTTCTTTTGCTGCTAAATGCTTCTTTACTTTCTTCACCAACTATTCTCTCACTAAATCTGTTTGGTGCTGAGCAGGTTGAAACAGTAAGTGTGCCGTGAAACCAAAACTATGAGCTAAAAGAACGACAATTTCTTGACATATGTTGGCAAACATTTGTCTCTTGTGAACATCTTGCAGATATTGAGCAACATTAGCCTTCATTTGGAGTTGTGTTTGTAGCCTCGCGATGAATCTAAGTACAATATCCACTCTCCTTTTAGCTCTGGTTTTGGTCTCCACCTCCCAAAAAAATCTCTTTAGCTGCTAAATGCTTTTTCACTTTCTTCCCCAGCTTGTCTCTAACTGAGTCTGCTTTTTAGTGCTGAGCAGGTGAAATACAAGAAGTGTGCTGTAAAACCCAAACTAAGAGCTGAAAGAAGCTATTTACAGCCTTTGCAACATCCGCTTTTTTGTTGACCTTTCTAGACCTTGTCATTCCACATCCGTCCACTAGTTTCCCTTGTAGAGTTTCCTACATTTACGCCTGTCAACTGACCCTTCTTCTCCCGACTCACCTGCCCCCAATTACCCCATTAGCCCATTAGCAAAAATGAGAGTTAAGCTAAAAGAAAAATATATGTGAAATGTGTGAATACAAAGATATATAGATACAAAAAACAACATATAAACAATAAGATTATCAATGAGGTGCTTCATATACACAATGTCGAGTGACTTTAATGTGTTTTCAATCATAAGACGTTCAAAAGACTTTACACTCCACCTGCTGACATAAAGGTAATTAAGTTGGATTCAAGGTGCAGAAACTGTGCAGGAGTTTGTCGCGTTTTTCTATAAACATAGATTTCATTGTTTCTTTTTTAGAGCAGCGGATGAATCGTTAGCCAAAAAGAGGATGTACTTCATAGCGCTGTCTTGTTTCACTTCCTTATTGTTTTTTGCAGACAGCCTTTATCTGACTTACAACCTTTTTACCCCTTTTAGGAATCTGCTTAGCACAAGTGCAATTAGTTAGGGCTCATTTCACATTTTCCCTCTTGTCTCTCTGCTCCCTTCTGCGAGTACATTTGTGTATCAATTTGGGAACAAACTGCACCGATTCCCACAGGGGCGGGGGGAAGGGAACAACATTTTGTGTTGTCCTAAATGTCCTAAAATCCCAAACACAGCACACGTCCTGTTCAAGGTGAGAGAGACATGGACGTGGCCCGATGATCGGCTGCCCCCTGCAGCTCAGACGGAGGTGAGCCAGCCTCGTGCCAGTCAGCCAACACCGCTAACGGTACTTTGTATCCTGAAATAGAGACGTCAGCTCTCTAAGTGGACTGTTTTCCCAGCTCTCCATCGCAGCAAATTGCACTTTACATCAGACTTTATGGATCTGAATAAAACATGGCATTCACTCTCTCCATCCATCCAGGCACTCATGCTATTCTTGTGCATCTGTACATGCCAAAATGCATGGAAAATGAATGCGCCATATTGTCCTCATAAGAAGTCATTTTCTGCAGAGGAGAAGAGTGACATGTATCACGTTAGGTAACACCTCTTGCACTTTGCCTCCGTCCTTGGCTCGCTCTCTGGGCTCAAGAGTGAATTGCAGATGTAATTCGTGGGAGTGGAGACACAATAATACCCGCGGGCCAAACAGAGGGCAGCTGCCGCGGTGGAGTGAGTAATAATTCCTGCTGTTGCCTTGGCAACCGGACAAATATGGCCCCGGCCCCATCACTGTCGGGCACCAGCGTTCCAGCCGCAGAGACAAAACCTGTGATCCCTCAAACATTCCCTAGAAAGATTAGTATTCTCAGTATGAATCAGGTATTTTTGGACTGAGTCTGATATTTTTTGCCGCTGTTTAATGTCAATGATAAACTTTATTGCCACATTTATCCACCATTTTTATTTTAGACACATTCAAAGCATCATTGGCCACTAAAAGTCTTATTTTATAAAAGGATTATCCACCTGCATTGTATCAATTAAGCTTAGATTTTCACTAACTGGGGATGTATACATCTTTGTTAACTCACTGACTTTCTCACAGGGCCGACATGAGCCTCCAGCTGTTGTCCTGAACCAGAGCTGAATGGTTATCTGTCAAGGATTCCTGCAAAATCAAGACACCATAAACACACTCACCGCAGACAGATGGACCTCGGACCAGAGCCAGTATTTCCAGTTCAGTCTGCTGGGATGCTTTCCTTATCCCCAGTCCTCCACTGACCCCATTTGTGAAGTACTATAAAGTTTAAAATCCTCAAACAAAAAGGTTTTCTAACATGACTTGAAATGTGCATAAAAACATCATCAACATGCTAACAGTCGCTCATTAGCACTAAACACAAAGTAACGCTGAGGCTGATGGGATGCAGGTATTTAGCATCAACTGTATATAAGAAGTGGACGTAGTCATCGTGACGTCACTCATTGGTTTGTGGACTGATGTGTTAAAGCCTCAAATTTGGTGATTTTGGTGTCGCCATCTTGGAATTACGGCCGTCGCCATGTTGTTATTATTTTCGCACCCAATGAACAGGAAGTGACCATATTTGGACTGAGGAGGAGTGACGTAGAGACGCCGTATACGTCTCTGGTAGAGACCTGTCAATCACCGTGTAGCCCCGCCCCTAAAGCATCCCCTGCTTTATGGTCTGTTTGACTCTAAATGGACCATAATGTACTAAATGAACATCATGCTGTATTGAAGAAGACTTGAAACTAGAGATTGAGACCATAAACTCATGTTTACAATGTTTACTGAGGTAATAAATCAAGAGAGAAGTAGAGTCATTTTCTCATAGACTTCTATAGAACCAGAGGAGTCGCCCCCTGGTGGACACTAGAGAGAATGCAGTTTTAAGACTCTCAGCAGAACAGGAGGTTGCGGCCTGTCATGCAAAAGTAAGTAGTTCTGAAATACAAAATAAATTCAACATCAATGTCTCAGCACCTTGAGCTCCAAAATCATCTAACAGCATATCAAATCAATATCAATCAACCAAAGTCTGAACACTGAATTTGCCAAGAAATATACATATATTATATTTCCTCTTAATGTTCAGTAGGCCTACTTAACAACAAGTTTAATATTAAAAGAGAAACTGAATAACAACAAAACAAGAAAGCGTTAATGTTTCTCTTTATTTGAAGCAAGGTTCTTCTGTAAAAATCTAATATAATTGACTTGACCTTGAATGCACAAAATGTCATGTAATCCATTCAGACTAAAGAAACATGTTTTGTCTGTATTTTGTGTACACGGATGATCATGAGGCACTTTATTCTGAAAATGGTTGGGACAATAACACAGAAGCCCCCTCAGCTGCAGAAATGTAGACTTACGAATAACTGATCATTCAATGAGAACAAGGTTGCGTTTCATCGAGCAATGTCAAACCGTACTGAATCGATTCCCTTCCTCTCTAACCCTAATCTGCCTCACAGGTCAAACAGATTATAAAAGCCTTTTATTTTAACCCCCTCAGCAGTCACAGGCAGCTCAATGTTAATCGATGCAGGCTTTTTTTCTCGCCCAGTGAAAGAGGCTCTGGGAACGTTACATAACCCTCCTCCTCATCTGTTTGTGCACCGCTGCACCGCCGACAGCTCCAAAAAACCCTGCTGCATACTGCATGACATAACCCTCCACCATCTGACTATATACACTGTCCTCCCTTCATCTCACTTTTCCCTGCATCGCTCTCCTGCGTGGCTATTTTTACACAGGAAAAAAAGCAGACATACGCTGGGTTTATTAATAGTATTCATCTTCAGGCTCTGCACCACATTCTTCTCTCATGCATCTTGTGATTCATCCATTTCTCGGTCCATCTTGGACGTCCCCTTTTATCTCTGCATGTCTTCCTCCTCCTGGTGCTCTGTAGCCCAGCTCTCTCTCAGGTTATAAAATGGGTTTGTTGTGACCTATAACAGGTTAAATAAATATAAATACAGTGCTGTTGTGTTTGATCCTTGAGCTGTTTTGTGACTCTGATCGTCTTGATTTAATGCTATCCTGCATTTCTAAGAATATGTCTTTAGAAACTACAGTTATGATGGACTACATTTCCCCTGTGTCCCCTGTGGAACAGCACAGGTGTGCTCTGTTTGGTCTCATTATGTGGTGATGAACTTAAAACGGTCAAACATTTGTCCTGATGAGGGTCTAGAGACATGCAACGTCTTGGTAAGTATAGCCGTCTAATAAGATAATTATTAGTGTAAAAGAATTACCAATGTTTCACTGTGATGACTTAGAGGTTATAATCAATGTTGTCCTGGTTTCATAATGTAACACTTTGAATGTGTCCATATGTGTCCACACAACAGTGTCTCTTTAACTGATTGAAAGATATAATGGCGTTACCTCTGAAACCCTCCTTCATTTAAGGGAAGACACGACCGATGAATGGGGTCAAAAATGTATCTAATAGATTTTGCCATGAAACTTCCCCAGCTGATCACTTACTTGAAGACAATTATTTTTTGTATTACAAGTTTTCTGAAACTATATGTTTAAATATGCAAATTAGGCATTATGTAATGGTAACTTTTAGTGGATTTAGGAGAAATCTACAAACACAAAAAGACAAAGTAGTAAAACAAACACCTAAATGTGTATTTTAGATGTTTTCTTTCCACTAGTCTGGAAGAAGACATGTAATGGAAGAAAAATAGTCCAAAATCTGTAAATACTTCAGTGAATAAAACCAATGTTGTGTCGTGTCTCGCCTTAACTCGAGGAGAAGAGTTGTGAGTTTTCTCATCAACACCAGAAATGAACCTCTGTGTTTGCTGTGTGCTCGACCAAACTAAAATATAACACATTTCTATTTAGTGCTTTAAAGATCGTACATTTATAAATCATGGCCTCTAGTGCAGTAGTGGAAGATATATTCAGATCCTTTAAAGGCATTAAACCCACAGAGAAAATACTTCACTGAAGGTAAACGTCCTGCATTCAAAACCTTACTTAAGTAGAATTAGCTAAATGTACTTGAAGTACTCTTAGTGCAGTAAAATGTTCTATGTATGATAGTGTTTCACTATGATATCAGATGTTTCTGGATTAATATCACTGCTGCATTAATGTGTATGTTGCATCTTTACTCCTTTATATCCCTTTGTCTAGTTTAATCTACATTAATGCATCATAATCTATAAAATCATCACATGTTTGTATCTCTAAAAAGAAAAACTGCCTGTTTTCAGCTTTGTGACGATGTGTTTCTAGATGATCCAAGAGGATTTTTAAAACGTTTATTTAGGTGAAGAAATAGAAGGATTTTAGGAACAAACGTTCAACATCTGGAGATACGTGATGTTCACTGGACAGGAAGGGGATGAGACGGACATGCCACCACTGCAAAAGGTCCATTAAAGGTCCATCACATCCTTCATGGTACTGTCGCTGCTGTGGTGATGCATTCTGCAGAGTGTTCATCACATCCATGTTGCAGGTTATGTAATCAGCAGAGCCTCACAGAGCGATAACAGGCCACTGTCGGCTGTCATCAACACTGTGCGTGTGTGTGTGTGTGCGCGTGCGCGCGTGCGTGCGACTGGAGCCTCGCCCAGAGCAGCTCATTCTTTAGCCCCCCTGCTGCTGCTTCCTCACAGGCTGCCCTGCAGAGCCGAGCACGTGGCGCCCTCTGGTGGCGGGACGGTAAACAGGGACGTCCCATGTGACGCTGCTTCTTCTCTCTACAGGAAGGTCAGAGGTCAGAACAACACTCGAGAGCTGCCAGGGATTCAGGAGGTGTGCACTTCTTTTTTTATTTTGTTTTGAAGTGCTTCCTCCTTTTGTTCTCTTTCTGCTGATATTATCAGATTTTCTGAGTATTTGAAATACTTTTCCTTGAGCATTTTAATCTTTCTACTTCTGATCTGATGGCTTTAGTTACTTTGTTGTACTTTTATTTTTAAAGGATTCCTTCTTTTGCTCTCCACCTGCTGATTTGTACCCTCTCATTTGATTATCTGAGTATTTGAGATACTTCTACTATACTTGAGTATTTTAATCTCATGTCGCATATCTCTGGGAAATATCATACTTTTTACTTCGCTACAATTATCTGATGGCTTTAGTTACTTCAACTATTTTGATCGTTTGTCATTTTTTTTATGCAAAAACATTTCATGTTTCTTACTATTTTCAATGTTTTTAAAAACCAAACAATCATCGACTAATGGAGAAAAATGATCAGCAGATTAATCCATATAATAAAAAAATCCTTATTTAATAATTCTAAATGAGCTGCACCTCAACCAACTACAACAGTAAAACTATTTTTTAAAACATTTTCCTGATTATACTTATGTAACTTTGTCAATGCAGCACTTTTACTTGTAGTGGAGTATTTTTACAGTGGTACTTGTACTGCCTGTGACCTCGTGGTGACTCAGTTTAGCATGGTGATGGAGGACATGATCTTAAGAGAGACTCTGTGTTGGTGAAAGGTCACCTGATGTTTCTGTGGAGGCCGGAAAACGTGACCGCGGTCTCGTCCCGGTCCAGTTTTCTCCCTGGTGTTCTCATCACTGGGGAAACCCCACAAACCTCAAGTGGTGGAGGAAGTATTCAGATCCTTTTACTTCAGCAATAGTACTAACACAACACTGAAAATACTCCACTACAACCTATAGTCCTGCATTTAAAACCTTAAGTCAGAAAAAGTATGTATCAGCTAAATTAAATTAATAAATGTTATTGTATATACATGTTTCTGGATTAATATTACTAATATAATATTACACGTTATGTGTATGTTGCATTTTACTGCTGTAGTTTTTAATATACTGCTGGCTATAATCTACAGCAATGCATCATATTCTATAAGAAACAAATATAAATAAATAAATAAATGTCTTTTGATTGTTATAAATAATCAAATAAGGAAAATATCCGATAATTATTTATCACATATCAATGTTCTCTGTTTTTTACGCCTCCTTCAGTGACAGACAGGAACTTAACAGTCTAGATTGCCACTTTTAACATGCTGCACTTGTTCTGGAACTTTCTATTGCATGACATGGTCTTCATCAGCAGCACATGTTTATAGCTCACAACTTATTCGGAGCACTTTTTTGAGTGAATACTTGATGGTTAAATTGACTAAAATCCCTCAGTCACAGATCAAATTTGGGGCAGATGTTATCAACATTGTTGTGTAGCTGTGAGATCACAGGTTTGATTCCTGCAGCAGACATGGTGTCAAAGTGCCCTTCAGTGCAAAGTTTGGGATTGCCTTTGAAAAGAAAGTTGTCGGTTTGTTTTCTCTTGAGAGCAGCCAGGAAAACAAAAAGAAATAAAACACATTCACATAAAACACTGATCAAGACACGCCGTCTTTATTTTGCGGTGGGAATACAAATTCAAAACACAACCATCCATGAAGCATTCATTTCTTTTTTTTCCAGTCTTGTGTGCTTTTTTTTTGTACAAGCGCGTCTCGGAAGAGAAATGGCAAAAGCCTGTCACAATCAATGCAGTTAAAGGCGACTTAAGAAAACATATCTGGAAAATAAAACAAACGCAATACCCTTTTTTTACCAACACAGAACACATTTCTGTCGTTTCGCAGAAAGAAAGGCAAAGCAGTAATAAACAGTGACTAAGGAACATAAAAAAGTGCGCTTAAATTAAAGAACTTTTTGCTAAAGCTCAGTTAGGAAGATCGTTACCTTTCTGGTGGATTTCTACTTTATTAAATCCTCATTTTTGCTTTCTAACATTATTTCCACTTCTTCATATTTCACCACTTTTAAACAATCAACCTTCATTCTGCGTTGTACGATCAGCTGCTGGATTGAGCATCATGTTGCACCAGCTTTAAGTAAGTCTGAACGTAGCGGAGGAATCGCTAAAAGTTAGTTATAACAGTAAAATTAAACAGAACAGTTTGACATTTTGGAGAATAGGCTTTTTCGTTTTCTTGCCGAGAGTTAGCTGAGAAGATAGACGCGTCTCTCGGGTGTCTGCAAGTTAAATATGAAGCTACCGTTAGCAGCTGGCTAACTTAGCTTAGCATAAAGACTGGAAACGGGGAGAAAGCTAGCCTGGCTCTGTCAAGAAAACAAACCTATTTATGATTTGGAAATAATAGAGGTTTAGCATTAATTCAGTGGTGGAAGAAGTATTCAAATAATTTACTTAAGTAAAAGTATTAATATCAGTGTAGAAATACTCTGTTTCAAGGAAAAATTCTGCATTCAAAATCTGTGAAAAGTAAAAGTACATTATAAGCAACAAAAGATAAAGTACTCATAATGTGGATACTCCCAGTGTACTATTACATTGTTGGATACTGTTATACTATTTGATCATTATCATGAATGTATTAATATGGTCAAGATGGAGCTCATTTTAACTACTTTGAATACTTTTGGTAGTTTCATTTGTAAGAATGGATCCTTTTTTGTATAAACTTGTATATTTTGTGCGTAAAATGTTCAATTGAAACGTTACTATAGCTCTTAAACAAATGTCGTGAAGTTAAAAGTACTAAGTATCATTAAACGGAAGTATACAAATTAGTAGTATTTCCACCACTGATGGAGTAAATAAACCAGGTTTGATAGCAGTTAGTGTCGACACTAGACTTAAAATCAAACTTCAGCTGGTGCAACTGGCTGCTGATCTTTAAACTGTAACTTAACAACAAGCTCAAAGGAGTTTGTTTCACTTCGAACACACCCAACGTCACCTTTGGGTGAAGTAAGAAAACGTTTTTTTCAGCCAGCGTTATGTTGCTTTTCATTGTTACGGTCTCTGAAATCAACTTTGGTACAATGAATACAAAGACGAAACATTCCTCAATGACTACATTCAATCTAGGATCAGGAAAACAAAATCTTATAATCTGCAGGTTTGGTGTAAATGCATCGTCCCGTAAAGGACTGATGGACGTCATGCGGCCACCTCTCGATCCCCCGCTGGGTCTGAATCTTTTAAACTCTTTGACTAATGGACTCCAGTTCAAGTCTGAATACTCTGGACGACCCCGAGCTGCTTTTAGCCATCGTGTGTGTGTGAGAATACAAGACGTCTGGGTGGAAAAGACTGAGTTATTGTATTTTAGGAGTAAGGATTACAAATGTATTAAATGCCACTTTCTGAAATAAGTGAGCGGTATTTGAAGAAAGGCGTCGACTCTCTGAGGCTTTCCTTTAATTTAACTGTTTTTTAAAGGATAAGTTTGGTAATATTCTTAATTTTCTTCTTGTCAATAAATCCCATGAAATCACAGAAAACAAACATAACTGTATCTACTAATTATTAGAAACTAATTTATTTCGACTCACATTCACCGCCCCGCTAGAACACCAAATGTGGATTAATCCGTCGCTGAAAATAGTCCCCAACAAATGCTCTAGGTCCTCTTATTTGAGACGTTTGCTAAAAACTTACTGAACATTTTTTAAATGAAACTTTTTATTTGTGTCCTGTTTTTTAAGAATTGCATATTGTTTTTGGTCTTTCGATGGGATTTCATGACGATAACAAAAACTACCTTTTAAAATGTTGCTCCGCGGCTCTTCCGATATCACACTTGTATTTGCCAAACTTTCATGCAAAGACGTACTAGTTAACGCAGAAATACGTTCTTTCAGACCTATAAAATGCATCATACTGTCATCAATTCCTATTAATTCAGATGTGAAATTGTTTGTAAATCTACCTGGAACCAGGGTCCATACATACACGGCTCTCTGACAGAAACCAGCTTCAGCTCAACATTTAGAAAAAGGTGCTTTACCTCACGGCCATCCTCCTTCTTTATGTTTGTTCTTATGAACCACAGAGAATTCATTTGTTGTGGTTGCCTGAATGCCCGCTCATGGAGGCGCCACTAACACTGAATTCAAAGCAAAAAAGCTTTGAGACACTATGATGGCAAGACAGGGAAAAGAAAGGTAACACGTCTTTAAAACAGTGTAAAACTTTTGATAAATGATTCAAATGTTTAGTTTAAAAAAACGAGCATGTGAACTTAAGGTGTGTCCGGGTTGGTTTGGTCTGAGAGAGCATAAGGTTTCGCTGTGAGAAAGCATCTGTTGCAACAACAGCCAGGCGGGCCGACGATGTTTATTGATCACTTTAATCTAATTCTCTCCCGTCTGAGTCATCCTCAGACCCACGAGGACCCGGCTGCAGGCGTGGTGCCAGAAGAATGCTTCCAACAGCAGGTTAATGCACATAACAAGGGTTCAGGAACATGTTTTCACAGCCGTCTAGGCAACAAACAGCTGCTTCACCTTGTTTGTTTTTTTGTTGCTTTAATTCAAACTTATGGAGACATTTGACCCTTTTAGTTGGTTTACACGACGAACAACCAGCGTCGACAAGTGAGAGGAAAACCTGGCGAGTCGAGAGAAAGGGAACGCTCAACAATCAAAGGTTCCCTCTTTACCAAAGTGTTTTAAGTTCACGAGAGACCGATGAGAGTCAAACTAATCTAAAGTAAAAGTATTACAAAATATACTTAAAGTACTCATTATGCAGAAAGGCTCCTTTCAGAATAAATATATATTATTGGATTATAATATTATAAATGAATGCATTATTGTGTTCATCTCTTTAATTTTGCAGGAGGAGCTCATTTCAATTGCTTTATATACTGCTGGGTAGTTTAATCTATAATAATACTTCATTTATTACTTGATTTATATTTTATATTAATAATCAGAAACTGCAAAGTAAATAGAGTGGTCAAATAAAAGTATAAAGGAGTGTAAAATAAAAATACTTAAAGTACCTCAAGATTGCACTTAAGTACAGTACTTGAGTAAATATACATAATTACTTTCTACCACGGATTAAGAAGCTGTTGTGGAGTTTTCTATCATATCACATTGAACACATTGGTGGTTTTATAAAAGCTCTGTAGCGCTGACATGTGCAGTCAGATGATAATTCTCACCAATTCAGCCTCAAACGTCATTTGATCCTTTAAGACAAAAGTATTGATTTAAATTGATTCAAAGCCGGCTTCAAACTCCTAAAATTGCTCAGAAAAGGCTAATTTCATACGACAGAAAGCTCCAGAACATCTTCTAAAAGTGCGATTGTTTTGTGAACTGATGTTTTCAAAGGTCAAGAGTGAGCTTTGAAAATTCTGCAGAAATCAATGAATCAAAAAAACAAAAGCAGGAAGCTGTGAAGTCAGTCGGCTAATTATTTTAGTTTTGTCGTGTTGTATTGCGTCTCCAATGTGACTCGTTTTTATTATATAAAGGAGCGCCGTCATTCTGTGTCACCACAGATTATTGACCAGCACGTCTCCACCTTATTAGTTCAAATACTGATTCAAAAGAGCCTCAATTTCTGACGAGTAATGCAAATTATCTTCTGGCGACGGCGGCCCGAGGTGCTCTACTCCACAAACATTCGGTGCACCTTTTTATTTCTCAACAAGGCTGCTTTCTTTTTACACAAACAGGTTTTACAGGGAAGGGTGAAAATAAAGGCACAGAGATTTTGGACTCTCTCTTTTCCAGTCCCTCCCTCCCTCCCTCCCTCCCTCCCTCCCTCAGACTCTGGAGCAGCAGCTTCGAGAAGTTTCTAGAAGGCTCTGTCGACTGCGATCGCCATCAATACTCTTTACTGCACAGGACACGACTGCTGGCTCTGTGAGCTTCAGCCTTGATGTGTCAATCCAGAGGATATCACCCCTCCCTTCCTCTTCCCCCTCCCCTCCCTTCCCCTTCCTCTCCTCTTCCTCTTCCTCTTCCCTGGGGACCTCTCACAGTCGCACTTCTCCACTCAGTATAAAAGCAGCGGGTCGAAACAAAAAAGCAGCAGCAATGAAATGTCACCTCCTCGTCTTCTTCTATCTCTGAATAAAAAAAAAACCCAGATCCATTTATAGCCTGGTGGATCATACAAAGTCACAACAAACATTTTAAACATGTTACAAACAAACAGCTACACAAGCAGCGAGGGGAACGGTGCTTCTATCTTCTCAAACATCCTCACGTCTCCACACCGATTTCTTTATTTGCGGTTTGCAGGATTTTCAGGGTGTGAATTTGGAGCGCTACCAGAGACACGGAGGGGATAAACAGGTCCACGAGGAGAGTGAATGATATTTATATATCAATAATATCAATAATATTCTGTTTAAACAGAGATGGCCTGGCTTCGACACCAGCAGGATGTTTGGTGGAAACTATGTTTCACCTTTTTTGATATTGCTTCTAAAAAAAATGTCCAAAAATATTTCACCGCAGATTAAATGTAACATTTGTTCACACCATCTGCTTTGTCAAATAGAATCGGACCGACGTTTGATTTCTGTAGGAAACTGCAGCAAAAATAAAAGTAAAGATTCGGCCCAGAACCAACAGGTGTCACCATCTGGACCGAGCCGGTAGCCGTGGACCAATCTCTCCCTAATTAGGTCGCTGTATTTAACACATGCTGCCTCCATTAGCAACTCAGATTAATCAGGCCAGACGGGGAAGCGACTGCGACGCGATCCATCACACTTTATCGATATCAAGTGCAGTGTAGAGGACACGACCACTTTAACAGGCATTATCTTGGTGCTGTAGCCACAGGCTTCAACACACACACACACACACACACATCAAACACCACGACGAAGACAGACATCACCTCGCACACACACACACACACACACACACACACACACACATTTCAAAGAGATTTCAAAAGAAAATCTTCAAAAACGCACCAAAGAAATTCAAAGTGTTTCACAAAAGGAGTTCTGTCTTCTCAGCAGGGTCGGCCACATCTACCACGAAAAGAGACGAAAGAAAAGCGCTGCTGCAGTGCATTCTGGGGATTTGAGTCAATATTTACAGCCCGTGGAATGATAATGTACCAGTTTAGTTTTTTTGGTCTTTTTATTTACGCCCCCCCCTCCGGTGTCCCCGCCCAGCAACATGGCTGCCACGCTGTGATGTTTATATTTTCTATAAATGCATCAATACTCCCACTCGTCCGTCTTCATGTCCAGGTAGTTGAGAATGTTCTGGGCAAACTTCACCGCCTGCTTCCGCGCCATCTTGGTGGTCTCGTCGCCCTGCGGGTCCACGGCGTCCAGCGTCAGCAGCTGTTTGGTCAGCAGCTCCTCCAGCAGAATGTAGCTCTTGTCGACCCGCTTGCCGTCGAAGCCCAGCGCCTGGGCCTGGAGGTCCGAGAGGCTCCCCAGGACCAGCCACACGGCCCGGTGCGACGGGTGCTCGCTGGGGCCCGGCTGGCGGCGCGCCAGGGCCTCGCGGAGGTCCAGGAAGGTGATGATGGCTTGGACCTCCACCACGGCGCGGCGGCGGGCCTCTCGGATGCACGGGTTCTTGGCCGTGTCCACTTGGTCCAGGTGGGTGAGGAGACTCTGCAGCTCGGCTTTGGGCCCGAAGCTCAGATCGCCCATCACGCAGTGCCGCAGGACGCCCTCTCGCAGGTGGGAGACGTGAGCTCGCACCGCCTCGATCTCACGGATGGAGTTGTTCTGCCCCAAGTCGTACCTGAAGAAAGAAACACTGAATCACTGCGGTGAAAACATCAGTCCGTACTGTTCCAATACGAAGTATTAGTACTTATGAGTGCACGGTTGAAATAATCTATATTAATAAGGATATTTTCTTACATCAATAAATGATGACTAAGAAATGATATTGATGTTTAAAGTAATGCGATGAACTGATGATCAAATTCTTTATATACATGTCAAACTAAAACTTAAAATAACTAATTTTGTTAGTTTTCTTTGTGACAGTGTCGTGATAATCCTTAAGAGTACTCCGATGATTTGGCACTACACTCCTACAACAGTCAGCCTCATCAAGTTTAAATTAAAATGAATGCAGCAGAACCAGAAATAAGGTATTTTTTTCATTTCATGCATTCTTCTTCTTTGTCAAAACCTGGAGCCTACATTACCCACAATGCAGCTAGTGGCAGCTAGTGGCAGCTAGTGGCCGCTAGTGGCCGCTAGTGGCCGCTAGTGGCCGCTAGTGGCAGCTAGTGGCCGCTAGTGGCCGCTAGTGGCAGCTAGTGGCAGCTAGTGGCAGCTAGTGGCAGCTAGTGGCAGCTAGTAGCAGCTAGTGGCAGCTAGTGGCAGCTAGTAGCAGCTAGTGGCAGCTAGTAGCAGCTAGTAGCAGCTGTTCTTCTTTTACTACTGGAGCAACAAAAGGTTTTACACACAGTGTTCCCCTTTAAGAGCTACTTTTGTTGTTTTCACAAAACAAAGTTGGCTTTTCGATATTTGAATGAGCTGGACTTTGTTGCAGTTAAATGTTTTTGCATCACGAGGCAAAAGGTCTTCTGACTTTGAGGAGGCGAAGCAGCTCAGTCACACCAACCAGAAAAAACTCAATTTATCCCACCAAAATAAAAGCACAAGTCAAGTAGCATCAGTTCAAATCTATGGTATGCTCAGGAGTCAGTTGGCACCTTTTATTACTCATAAAAAACTAAAATAAACATTAGAATGTATTTTCTATCCATTAAGATGTTAATTTTCAGTGCATACTGTATCAAACAACCTTTTTTAAACCATAATTGAATCTCAAAACTAGCCAGCACAAAGAGACATGTGAACAGAGTGGTACTTCTACATAATAGAGTACTCGGTAGGCGTGTTATTGCTATCGGTGCTACTCTGGGGATGAGAGTCTAATTCACTTGTGACTGTGCAGCACGATTCAAATCAAAATTCAACAACAATCCACCGCCCAGGCTGCTGGTGATGCACAATAACATCCGCGCAGTCTTACTGTGAAGAACAGAAAATGTTTATGAAAGTTGTATATCTTAAATTTAATCTTAACATTTGCATTAGAGCTGAAATAATTAGTCAATGGACAGAAAATGAATCAACTATTCTGATAATCAATCAAATTTTCTTTTTTTTAAAGCAAAAGCAACAAAAACTCTTCTAAGATGTTAATATTTAGTCTTTTATGAGTAAATAGAATATTTTTGGGTTTTGAACTGTTGCTCGCACAAAACAAGACCTTTTAAAGACCAAAACTATTTGATAAATATGGAAAATAATCCGCAGATTAATCACAAAAACGATTCATTGTGGCCCTGAACTGCTCATCTCCATTCTGTTGAGTGAAGCCTACCTGCGTGTGTCTTCTCCCTCCCCCTCCAGGTCCAGATGTTTCAGCAGCCCGTTTATCTCCTCCACAACCTGCTTCCTGTAATTTCTGATCGCCGCGTTCCCTGAAACATCCAGAGCGTCCAGCTCCACCTCCATCTCCGTCAGGATGCGCGACAGGTGGGCGCAGCTGTCCCTGCCGGTCAGGCCCATCAGCAGAGCCACCAGCTGACCGCGTGCCACGCTCACCTTCACCATCACCTGGTTGATGCGGTGCACGGCCTCGTGGGTGTCGCCCGGCAGCGGCAGGGAGAGCGTCTGCTGCTCCGTGCGACCCTCGATCACGTCCTGGACGGCACACATGCGGGTCAGCGCCCGGTAGCGCGCCTTGCGGAGCGGCACCCTCCCCTCGGTCTTGACTTGGGTGAGCCTCAGCACGATCACCTGCAGGGCGTCCACCAGCTCGTCGTTTATTTCCGCCACCCCGCCGGACCGCTGGGGCGCCACCACGCGGTCGTCCACCAGCTGCCGCGCCTCGTTGCTCAGCTCCTCGATGGCCGCGCGGGACAGATGGGTGGCGTTCTCCTCCAGGTAGCGCAGGAGGCCCTCCACCTCCTGCGCCGCTCTCTTCCGTGCCCCCTGCAGCTCCGGCTTGCCCTCCGTGTCCACCTGGTCCACCTCCAGCAGCAGCCGCGTCAGCTCGCGCTCCAGACGCTTGTAGTCGCGGTCGTGCTGCAGGCCGCTGAAGGTGCACACCTGGGGCCCCAGAGACGTCACCTCCTTGTGGACCTCGTACAGCCGCATCATGGCAGGGTGCTGTGGATGATACGGCTGCTGCTGCTGCTGCTCCATTGGATGCTGTTGTTGCTGCTGCTGCTGTGGGCCGCCATGGTCCATCCTCTTCCCACCATCAAAGGGCTTCCCAAACAGGCTGGAGGAAACGGAAAGGAAGCATGAAGGGAAGGTCAGAACGATAAAGCAGACACTCAGCTAACACTGACTTTGTTTTCATTCACACTCATGTTCCACTATTATGCAGAGTATGACATTATTCAGAATTTGATGGCTCATGTAAACAACATATTCCGTTTAGATATCCTGAATTAGACCTTATCCCGAATGGAGCAAGACATGTAGGATGTGCGGCAACATGGCAACACTCATATTCCAAGATGGCGACGGCGAAATCGCCGAACTCGAGGCTTCAAAACGTCAGTCAACAAACCAACGGGTGACGTCACGATGACTACGTCCACTTCTTATATACAGTCTGTGGTTGAACACAAAGCTGGAGTAGAGATACATGCCCAAAAGAAAAGCCAACTTTTCTGGTTGGAAGGAGATAAACAGGTTCTTTGATATGCAGAAATAACACAACGCATTCATTCAACATTCATTAGCTATGTCAGCCGCTTATTAGGGATATTGTCTGTTTCAGAAAAACGCCAAAAACTGGAATATTTGGTGCTTGTAAACATAGTCGTCGTTGTTTTCTGGCCAGAATGACTGGATTTATTTACAGCCAACACTGGTTGAATGAACTAATGTCTGGATCTCTGCCAAAGCAGCTGGCTCAAAGACAAACTCTACAACCTCAGCCAACCATTTAAATCTCCAACAACTCCAGAGGAAAACAACAATGTGCTCACATGCTACTTAATATGGAAATAACGCCACATTTCAGTAAATCTTTCTCCGCATTCCTGCGTTAGTTATTACATATAGGACCTTCTGATATAACCACTATGGCTGTTATGTTGCCCACTGACTCTTTTAAAAATAAAATAAATCACGAGACGAAAAATCAGCCACGGATAAAGAGTTGTATCTCCGATTTGCAGGCAGTTCTGTCATCCTTAACATGTCAGAAAAGCCGGGGGGCTAAAGAGTCATTAAACATGAAAACAATCCGTTTTATGTGTGCAGTCCTGACGCTCCACCACTGGGCTGTCACTGTGCAACTTGCTGCTGGTCTCCAGGAAGCGTTAACCGTCCTCGTCCATCTGGAGCCGTCGCGTCACCGAAAACTGTCGGTTCAGTTTGCTCCTAATTCCTTGTCGCCTTTTTTTTATCAAACTGTTCTGATAAACGGATTCTGGATACTTAAAATCAACATTTTAGGTTATTTCTGATACCAATACATCAAGCTCTAGTAGATAACGGAGTTGCAAAATCAAAAAAGTGAAATGGTAGCAGTTGTAAAAAATAAAACTCTCTCTGCTGCAGAGACGTAGAAGTGTATTCAGAGTGTTTAACAATAACTTTATTTAACAAAAAAATGTCTGAACAGAGAATCTTTCTTGCACTTATAAACATAAATAACAGATCTTTAATCTCTATTAAGACACTTTTTGGTTAAATCATGTTATTGCTGTTGTGACGACCCCTCCCTTCCACCAGGGGTCTGTGTCCTGTTTTCTCCTCAGTTGTCTTCCAGGATGTTAATCGGCCACTGATGGGCGACACCTGAGCTTTGGGTTGGTCCCAGCTATAAAGGCTGCCCCTCTTCTCTGACTCTGGTGTAGAGGACCTGGTGGCGAGGTGCCTCCTGCCTCCTCCCTCCTCCCTGTGAGGAGGACTTGTTTGTTTAGTTTCTGGTTCCTTAAATAAATGTCTATTTATTACTTTTATCACTCGTCTTGTCTCCCTCATGTTGCGGCCTTTTGAGCCGGGTCGTGACACTGTGAAACGACCTGAATAAGTAGCTTCTTGAACTGTTATTCAGTAATAATTTGGGCTGCCCTCTCGTACCGTAACGGTCATTTTGGTCGTAATTAACCAAGATTTCTTTAGTCTGTTGTTTGCTTTTTACAAGCTGAATGCATGAAACGCATCAACACATCAATGGAAAACACAGGATTTAAATTGGTGCTTTTGTGGGATTATTTATGGAAAAACTCCTTTTTGCAGATCTGTTTAAAATCATACGAGTGTTAATCGACTGTGGATTCCTTTGGTCAAGGAAAGTCCAGGTAACAAAAATCACTTTATTTAACCAGGAATTATCTCGAGTTTAAAAATGCAACAGATTTTAATTTAACCAAACGAGGTAAATAATTCAGTGCTTTGTGTTACTCTTTACACCCGGGCCTACAGAGTTTAACAGCGATATAAACGATGCATTGTTAGATACTGTAAAAGGTGATTTGCTAGTAACAATCCTCTTTGAATGAATCCGTTTTTATTTCTTATTATATTTGATTAACTCCACATTGTTTTTCTTTAAAACATATTTTTATTGCTTCTTGTATTATATATATTTTTAGTTTTCTTCTTTTTATGGAGCCTCCCAGCAAAAGCACGTCACACTATTGTACTATATTGTATAAGCGGAGTGACAATAAACGTCTTGAATCATAAACCCATCTTAAGACGAGACGAGAACAAACACCCGCGTGATACATTCGTATGAATATCAGCCGTCGCAGAGAAATGAACGAGGTTAACCTACATTCGGTCTCTTCTTGAGGAACAGCCCACATCTAACGTGATGGTGATCGCTCTGTGATCCACATCAACCGGCTGACCGATCAGCTTCTAATACTGAGGAGGAAATAAACTCACCAAACCCAAAATACAAATACGCTTCAGTTCAGCCGCCACAGGAAGTGTGTCACAAACGTATTCTTAAAGATTTGATGCTCTTCTCTGTTGTTTTGAGTCATTTTAAACTTAATATATTAAAGCTCGTCGTCTTATAGACTCAACAATTCATCTACTGATCCAGAGAATAGTCAGATTACCTTGAGGTCATTCTCTGTAGTTTAAAAGAGGAAGGTTGTGTCAGAGGGACAGTAACTTTGCCTTTCCTTGTAGTAGTTTTGCATTTGTTTGTAGTCTTTAAGTCTCGATCATTTATCGTAGATTCGTCTGCTTGTAGTTGTTTTGCGTCTGCTTTTCTTACGTCTCGTAGTTATTTCTTTGAAGTTGATTTGCATCTCTGTAGTTTTGTAAATCTCTCTTTGTCGTCTCTTTTTGTAGTAATTTTACATCATTGTGTAGTTTTGTGTCTTTTTGTGATCGTTTGCGTATTTTTGTAGTCAATTTTCACCTCTTTGCAGTTGTTTTGCATCTTTCTGTTTTACGTCTCTTGCTGTTGTCTCCTTGAAGTCGAGTTGCGTCTGTTGTTTTGTGTCTCTTTCTAGTTGTGCGGTCTCTTTTTGTTGTCATTTTGAGTCAACTTGCAGTTGCCTTGCATCTGTTTGTAGTCACTTAGCGTATCTTTGTAGTCAGTGTGTCTCGTTGTAGTTGTTTTGCATCTTTGTGTTTTACGTCTTGTTGTAGTTGTCTCTTCGAAATCAATTTGTGAATCTCTAGTTTTGTGTATCTTCCTCTTTGTGTTGTCTCTTTTTATAGTCCTTTTGCATCAATTTATAGTATTTGTGTCTCTTTCTAGTCTTGTTGACTTCTTGAACCAGAATGTTACTGCTGTTGTTGTTTTGAAGAACTGCACCTGAACTTCACACTGAAGAAGACAAAACAGATCCACTCTGACACTCCTGAGCAGAGATATTGTACACAATAGGACAGCGTACTATACAAAATATTATATTTCAGCTGCAATATGAAGGGAAAGATAAACAAATACTGGATTAGATTTGTTGGGAAGATAATATATAGAAATATACTTTGATCAGGAGCAACAAAACAAACATGATCAGAACATTCCTGAACTCTGTGACTTTGCGATGTTGAGAACAGTCACTTCACGCAGACGCTCTGACCTCTCGGGGCCGATCAGCCATCCATCCATGATCACAATGCAAACCTCTAGTGTAAAATTCATCTCAACATTTCACAAACGCCGACATCAAAGTGAACTTTCTCTATCTGCAGGGTGAACTGTAACACAGCGGATTAAGATGAGGAACGTATTGTAGGTTTAGCTCAAGGGACAAGGTTGCATCACGAGACAGGCTGTCATCAGTCGAGGGCCCTGAAAGCATGATGTGATTGTTGCATATGAACACAAAGCCCAAAATGTATGTTTTGTTATTCACAGCATCAATAACACTTATTGGAATCGACAGGATTATGTTATCAGCTATCCCTAAAGTACTTTTATGTAAGAGGGAGAAGAGGGCTGAGCATTTCCAGAATAGTGGATGGACGCATGCCGGAGCCAGAGTTTACAAATCGGGAGTATTTAACAGGATAATCTCAGCAAAATCCACTCCAGTCTGGCAAACACCTCATCCCTTAATTTGATCCAAGAGAGACACAAAAGGGAGGCTGCTGTGATGAAGCTAAGAATAGGTTTGCTAGTAAGAATCTTCCCTGTCATGAGTCACAACGAGCCCCAAAAACGTACAAGCACCTTCCTGCACGGCTGCATGATGCACCGGTTCCTGCACGGCTTTGCGCATTATGTCACCATACAAAATCCCATTTGGCACAGCTGGTTTTTGCGAAGGTAAACGTACACACAGTCAACACACCTCCGGATCTAACGGCTGCACGAAACACCTCGAAGCATCTACCTGTCAGCTGTGTCCTCTCACACACATACAAGCAGCATTATATATATATATCTCACCTTTTCAAAACTCCGAACACATTCGCGCACATTTTTTAACGGATGTCTGTTTCCATCGGCCACAGCAGGGCGGGTTCGTGGAGCCAAGTGGCATCCAGATGGATCACCAAAACCAAATCTCTCTCCTCAAAAACGAGAGAGCGAGAGAGAGAGAGAGAGATGTCGGTGATGCTCCGGTCAGCTTCAGCACCTCACCGACCTACTGTCTGACTGCTCTCCCCGTACAGTACTCTGTGAATGCCATTGTGTCCGTGTGTCGATGCGTTAAGCTAGTTCCACATGATCACCTGACTCAGCCCCACCTTTTAGCCCAATAACTCCAGCTTTTTTTGTTTTTTTTAGGTCTTAATACACAAACGGCACTTCGCCCCTTTAATGGTTTTAACCCTTACCTGCATAGCCAGCGTACAGCCATCTGAAAGGTCGCGGAAAAGTGCGCACCTCGCCCCGATTAAAGCTATAAACATTAGCCTACCTAAGCTACCTTCTAGTAGTTACTTTCCGGTGCTCACGCGTAAGAACTAACGCGGAGTTTATCTTCGCTCGTTTGGGGGTAGATAAAAAACGTTTCACCGGTGTTTGTTTCACTCGACGGTTACGAGCTGTTCATGTGTGAATACTTATCGTGTTATAAATCCACATCGACGGAGAACAAACGTCACGCAGGTGTCATGTTACAGCAGATTGACTTTACTATTTTCTTTAACGGAGGGATAGTTTTGGTTGTCCAACATAGAGTGCGCTCCATTTTGATCGTAGCGGCAAGGGCGGGTATGACGTTCGCTTATAATTCACCCAAAGCAATTAAAAATAGTAAAAATGTTGATTTGTTTTCTTTGATTTGTCGTTTTAATATTGTTTTTTTTATCGACGAGGTTTAAAAAACAACTGTCATGTCATGTCATTCAAAACGTCACATTATCCAACTTCAATAATGAAAAGTGAGTAAAGGAAGTCGAGAGCCGGAAACAAGAGACAGCTCGCCTTCAAAGTAAAAGCCTTTTCAAGTTTTCAAACGTGTTTGCTCCACCGATCAATTTAAGGAGAGCTAAATTGAATAAATAATCAAATATTCTAAATAATTAACACAATATATAACTTTTGATAAAGTCATATTTCTGCCACTTTCCACACAACGTGAATAAGCTGCCAATCGGTGCAAAACACTGAATTAAGTTGTTTGTAATGATTCATTATATCATCTATTTATTTATTTAAATAAAGGCTTCTTAAACTATTTGGGTGAATGTTACAGGCTGAAGTGTTGAGACTTGTCATGAGTCTGACTGTAAAAACACTTGATTTGCCCAAATAGTAAAATCAATCAATTCAAGTTTATTTACTGTTTGCACTTTTAACTATTCTACATCAATATTAATAGTAATAGAATAGTAAATATAAAAATACATCAAATATACAATAAAATATATTAAATGTAATAACAAAATAGAAACTATAAAAATATCAATCTACTAAAACAAAAATAAAGAGGTTGGTCAGAGGTCAAACAGTGACCTCACAGTTTTGACAACATGTGGCCATCAGCAGGCCTCACACATCTGGCAGAAAGTCATCACTCACTGGGTCACTGCTGCTCTTGCTGAGGTCCGTGACTCAGAAAATCCAAAAAGTAATAGAAACAGCAAAATCACTTAATTTCACACTTCAGATAGCTTTCATGTTAATAGTTATATCTGATTATTGGTTTGCCGAGAGACACTTTCAATCAGATGAGATGCAGATATCATTTATCACATTTATCTGAACAGAAAGGCTTTAAGTGATGTTTTTCTTTACATCGATCAAACCAATTTTTAGAAGAATTTTAGAAATCTAGCCAGTGTTTGACCAATAAAACATATTTTGGTAGATGCTGAAGGAGAAGGAGCTTTTTTTTTAAAGACTGATAGCGCCATCTTGTGCCTTAATTAATCCAGGCAGTTAAATTAATTAATTACTTGATTTCCATAGTGATTATTTTTTCCCAAGTGTGAACTCAAAAACATGTCTTTTCAATTATTAATCATAAGGAGGTGAAACAAGAGTTATTAGCCACATATATTTAAAAATCACAATTAGATAGGGCATATGAAATAACAAGTTGGAATATAAAATATGAAAGCGTATGGACCTCTGCAGACTTGATTCAAGAGTCCTGCTTTGGGGTTAGGGTTAGGTAAGGGGGTAATAGCCACGATCGGCGAGCGGCGATCGTCTATAACTTTTTGACAGTTTGTCCTAGCCTCATGAAATGTTGTGTGTGTGTTCCAGGCATGCCCTAGCACCTGTGTATGAAGTTTGGTGTCTTTAGCTGTTTCCTTTGGCATAGCTGCCATAGACTCCCATTGAACTAGGGTTAGGGTTAGGGGTTAGGGTTAGGGTTAGGTAAGGGGGTAATAGCCACGATCGCCGAGGGTTAGGGTTAGGGTTAGGGTTAGGTTTAGGGTAAGGGTTAGGGCACTGGACTGTGAAGACAGCCCAATCCCCGGGGTGTGCTGTCCATCACCGGGCCCCGTTCCGAGGACCTCAATGTTCGTTCAAACCCTGTGGTTCCTTGGTGCCAAGTTTGGCGATCCATCGTCTCTCGGCAGCTTTCCTCTGTGCCGTGGTCCACATGTCATTGCCCTCAATGACTGTGGTGCTCAGTGATGCCAGTCCATGTATGAGGAAGTGTTTAACCAAAGGTGTGGCCGTCATTTTTCTCTTAGTGATATTATATTTATGCTGGGCATAGCGTGTGGCCAGCATATTACCTGTTTCCCCAACATATTGTAGATTGCACTGTTTACATGAAATATTATAAACACAGTTTTTGGTACTAGGGTCACCTTGATTTAGAGTTTTGAATATTTCACCTGTACTGTGGTTAACGAGCCACTGTCTGTGTTTAAAATATGTATGTGTTTTGGGCCTTGGTTTTGAAATGGGTTGTATTTTGGCTTTAACCAGAAAGTCCTGTAGATTTTTATTTCTTCTGAACGCTGGGATTATGCTGTGGTTTTGTAGAATGAGCGACCCTTTGGTATAGTTATTGAAGTTAATCCTGAATTGGTTGGACAGGTGCTTGGTGGACGGCGAGTAGGTGGTGATGAGCGGAAGATGAGAGGTAAGTGTGATATTTTTAATCTCCAGAAAAGTCTTAAAGCATCTTCTACAGAAGGACCTAGAGTACCCTCTTGTGGACAATGCTTGAAATAGAATTTTGACTGCTTCCTGAAAATAGCTCTGGCTTGTGCAGATTCTGTGAAATCGAAGTAATTGTGATTTAATGAGGCCAGCATAGGTGTGTTTGGGATGAAAGCTAGTTTTGTAAAGGAGCGCATGTGTATCCGTTTCTTTGAAGAAAACTTTAATATCCAGGCATTGAGTTAATTGGAAGTTGTTTCCTTTAAACGTGGTTGTATCAAGAAAGTCCACAGAACTAAGGCTGCTGGTGGATTTAATTAGGGCCCGAGCTCCGACGTAGTCGGTACGAGGACCTATTGTATTTGTAATGTTTATTATTATTATTATTATTATTATTAGGGCCCGAGCTCCGACGTAGTCGGTACGAGGACCTATTGTATTTGTAATGTTTATTATTATTATTATGCTACAAGTTTAAACGCAAAAAGGAGGAGCTTGGGATACTGGAAAAGTTGTGAAATTTTGCACGCAAGCCAGAATTTTTGAAAATTGCATTCTGATTGGGGTGTCCAGCCGCGGTATGAAATATTGGCTCGCTAGCGCCCCCTATTGAGTAGCCCCAACACCAGGTTTCACCTAGCTGTATGAAATTTGGTAGGTATGTGGAACTTGATGGGACGTACAAAAAATCCTCTTGGAACTTTTCACTAAACCAAACAGGAAGTCGGCCATTTTGAATTTTATGACGTTTTTGGACCGTTTCAAGGCGTCATACTGTAATGAACTCCTCCTAGAGATTTAACCCGATCAACTGCAGATTTGGTCAGTATGCTCTTGAGACCTTGGCAGTGAAATGTTACTCAAAGATCAAAAAGTTATCGAACGATGTAACCGTGGCGTGGCGTCAAAGATACACCATTCGCCGCCAAACAGGAAGTTGTTGTAACTTGGCCGTACATTGTCTAATCTGCTCCACATTTTTCATATGTCATAAGACCCTGACCCGGAACACATCTATATGAGAATTTAGAATCATAGTAATAGCGCCACCTAGTGGCAACCGGAAGTTGTACGTTGTGTTCTTTGACATCCTGCTCCTCACAGATTATTCAGATCCCTCTAAAGTTTTGTCAGAAAAGCCTGAAGACCTTGATAATGCTTCATTGAAAAGATTGTAAGATGTTGTCGAAGGGCGGCGACGTGGCGGCTCGGCCAATTTCGATCCTTCGCCATGAACGAATAAACTGATGTAACTCGACTCCACATCATCAGATCTTTACCATATTTCACTTGTTTGATTAGACTCCAGTCCTGAAGACATCTGCAGGCCAATTTTTAATCATAGTCATAGCGCCACCTACTGGTAACAGTAAGTTAAAGTCTTTATACTTTGGCTTGTTTCTCTTAGCAGGTAAATCAGATCAACATCAAATTAGTTCCACACAAATGTAAGAAGTTCATAATGCCAGTTCGTGACGCTTTTGATGTTTCGTCGAACGCCGTTGCCGTGGCGACGCAGTCTTCGCCGTGAAAAACGAAGGCAATTTTGAGAGGCTAAAAATGCTCGAAACATAATCAAACTTGGCATTCACATTTAAAGCCCAAAATGTAGTTACAAAATATGGTTTTAATGCTTCAGAGTGGCAAATTGCCTCAATAGCGCCCCCTACAAAATTTCAAAGAAGCAGCCCTCGCAGTACGTTTCACAAATATTTACAGAACTTGGTAGGCACATGTATCACATGTGGACTTAAAATAAAGTCTCTTGGGGCCATGCCCTAAACCCAACCGGAAGTCAGCCATTTTGAATTGTTTATGAATTTCTAGTGTCGTTTTTGTCATTTCCAGGCGCTGCACTTTAACGAACTCCTCCTAGGGAAATAATTGAATCAACTTCAAATTTGGTCAGAACAATCTAAAGACCTTTGTGATGAAAAGTTACTCAAAGCTTGTTGTTTCGTGAAAAGCCGTCGCCATGGCGACGCATTCTTCGCCATGAAACATTAAGGTGTTTTTGAGGGGCTAAAAATGCTCATAACATAACCAAACTTGTCACACACATTTAAAATCCTGAATGTAGTTATCTGATGTGATTTTTATGCTTCAGAGTGGCAAATCGGCTCAATAGCGCCCCCTACAAAATTTCAACGAAGCAGCCCTCGCAGTATGTTTGACCTAGATGTATAAAATTTGGTAGGAACATGTATCACATATGGACTTAAATAAAAGTCTCTTGGGGCCATGCCCTAAACCCAACCGGAAGTCAGAAATTTTTAATTTTTATATGAATTTCCTGTGTTTTTTTGGCAATTTCCAGGTGCTTTACTTTAACGAACTCCTCCTAGGGAATTAATCAGATCAACTTAGAATTTGGTCAGAACAATCTAAAGACCTTAGTGATTAAAAGTTACTAACAGCTTTAGGTTTCATCGAACGGCAGTCATTTTAGATGGTTCACCATCATCCATCAAGCTGTTGTAACTCGACTGCACTTTGTCAAAACTGTCCCTAACTTGACATGCTTGTTGACTGTCATGACTTTAGGACTTCTGCATGCCAATATTAACACATAGTCATAGCGCCACCTACTGATAAGCACGGACGTAAGCAGGATTCGATAATTACAGCGGTCCAAACACTGAACTTATTAAAAGGGTTTGTGAGCACACCATGAGAAAAAGACTTCTCTGATCTAAATACGTGCATACTGAGATGCTTGGAGAGCAAAAGTTAGATAACAGTGGTTCTCAAACCATGTCAGTGGGCATTAGTATAAATGATCTGTCCAGAGCTTCTACATGATAATCAGGTTAAATGTTACAATGAATGCTTCACACTACAGTCTAAAGTTACAGAAGAGCTTAAAATGAAAACAGTGTTAGATTAAAGTGTTCAAGTAAAAGCAAATGACGCTACTGTTCTGTTAACTTTCATGCAAGTCCAAATACAATCAGCAGGACACTGCAGGGAGTTGAACCCCATCCCAGTAAACCGACAGTCTGTTATGTTACAAACACTGAAGCGCATTCACGCACATTCATTTTCTTAATGATCTCAACAGGCTTACATTCATGATTGTATCGGTGGTACACTCAAAACATTTGAGGCTTGAGACCTGGCAACATGATCTTGCTACGCTGCTGGTCGACGCGGGAAACATCATCCAACTCGTGCACGCAGTGTGTGACGGTCACAGAGACGCATGGCCGCGTCAACCAGAGTCCTGCCAGTACCCTCGACGTGCGTGAAGTTGCGAGGGCCCGCCAATGCTGCTTGCAGCTTTAATTATTATTATTATTATTATGCTACAAGTTTAAACGCAAAAAGGAGGAGCTTGGGATACTGGAAAAGTTGTGAAATTTTGCACGCAAGCCAGAATTTTTGAAAATTGCATTCTGATTGGGGTGTCCAGCCGCGGTATGAAATATTGGCTCGCTAGCGCCCCCTATTGAGTAGCCCCAACACCAGGTTTCACCTAGCTGTATGAAATTTGGTAGGTATGTGGAACTTGATGGGACGTACAAAAAATCCTCTTGGAACTTTTCACTAAACCAAACAGGAAGTCGGCCATTTTGAATTTTATGACGTTTTTGGACCGTTTCAAGGCGTCATACTGTAATGAACTCCTCCTAGAGATTTAACCCGATCAACTGCAGATTTGGTCAGTATGCTCTTGAGACCTTGGCAGTGAAATGTTACTCAAAGATCAAAAAGTTATCCAACGATGTAACCGTGGCGTGGCGTCAAAGATACACCATTCGCCGCCAAACAGGAAGTTGTTGTAACTTGGCCGTACATTGTCTAATCTGCTCCACATTTTTCATATGTCATAAGACCCTGACCCGGAACACATCTATATGAGAATTTAGAATCATAAAAATAGCGCCACCTAGTGGCAACCGGAAGTTGTACGTTGTGTTCTTTGACATCCTGCTCCTCACAGATTATTCAGATCCCTCTAAAGTTTTGTCAGAAAAGCCTTAAGACCTTGATAATGCTTCATTGAAAAGATTGTAAGAAGTTGTCGAAGGGCGGCGACGTGGCGGCTCGGCGAATTTCGATCCTTCGCCATGAACGAATAAACTGATGTAACTCGACTCCACATCATCAGATCTTTACCAGATTTCACTTGTTTGATTAGACTCCAGTCCTGAAGACATCTGCAGGCCAATTTTTAATCATAGTCATAGCGCCACCTACTGGTAACAGTAAGTTAAAGTCTTTATACTTTGGCTTGTTTCTCTTAGCAGGTAAATCAGATCAACATCAAATTAGTTCCACACAAATGTAAGAAGTTCATAATGCCAGTTCATGAAGCTTTTGATGTTTCGTCGAACGCCGTTGCCGTGGCGACGCAGTCTTCGCCGTGAAAAACGAAGGCAATTTTGAGAGGCTAAAAATGCTCGAAACATAAACAAACTTGGCATTCACATTTAAAGCCCAAAATGTAGTTACAAAATATGGTTTTAATGCTTCAGAGTGGCAAATTGGCTCAATAGCGCCCCCTACATAATTTCAAAGAAGCAGCCCTCGCAGTATGTTTGACCTAGATGTATAAACTTTGGTAGGCACATGTATCACATGTGGACTTAAAATAAAGTCTCTTGGGACCATGCTCTAAACCCAACCGGAAGTCAGCCATTTTGAATTGTTTATGAATTTCTAGTGTCGTTTCTGTCATTTCCAGGCGCTGCACTTTAACGAACTCCTCCTAGGGAAATAATTGAATCAACTTCGAATTTGGTCAGAACAGTCTAAAGACCTTTGTGATGAAAAGTTACTCAAAGCTTGTTGTTTCGTGAAAAGCCGTCGCCGTGGCGACGCATTCTTCGCCATGAAACATTAAGGTGTTTTTGAGGGGCTAAAAATGCTCATAACATAACCAAACTTGTCACACACATTTAAAATCCTGAATGTAGTTATCTGATGTGATTTTAATGCTTCAGAGTGGCAAATCGGCTCAATAGCGCCCCCTACAAAATTTCAACGAAGCAGCCCTCGCAGTATGTTTGACCTAGATGTATGAAATTTGGTAGGAACATGTATCACATATGGACTTAAATAAAAGTCTCTTGGGGCCATGCCCTAAACCCAACTGGAAGTCAGCAATTTTTTATTTTTTATGAATTTCCTGTGTTTTTTTGGCAATTTCCAGGTGCTTTACTTTAACGAACTCCTCCTAGGGAATTAATCAGATCAACTTAGAATTTGGTTAGAACAATCTA
This sequence comes from Leptoclinus maculatus, assembly GCA_032191485.1. Classification (NCBI taxonomy): domain Eukaryota; kingdom Metazoa; phylum Chordata; class Actinopteri; order Perciformes; family Stichaeidae; genus Leptoclinus; species Leptoclinus maculatus. The sequence continues at coordinate 29,142 of JAVDOI010000071.1, read as the reverse complement.
AAGACCTTAGTGATTAAAAGTTACTAACAGCTTTAGGTTTCATCGAACGACGTGGATATGGTGTTGCAGTCATTTTAGATGGTTCACCATCATCCATCAAGCTGTTGTAACTCAACTGTACTTTGTCAAAACTGTCCCTAACTTGACATGCTTGTTGACTGTCATGACTTTAGGACTTCTGCATGCCAATATTAACACATAGTCATAGCGCCACCTACTGATAAGCACGGACGTAAGCAGGATTCGATAATTACTGCGGTCCAAACACTGAATTTATTAAAAAGGGTTTGTGGTCACACCATGAGAAAAAGACTCCTCTGATCTAAATATGTGCATACTGAGATGCTTGAAGAACAAAAGTTAGATAACAGTGGTTCTCAAACCATGTCAGTGGGCATTAGTATAAATGATCTGTCCAGAGCTTCTACATGAGAATCAGGTTAAATGTTACAATGAATGCTTCACACTACAATCTAAAGTTAAGAGACGAGCTTAAAATGAAAACAGTGTTAGATTAAAGTGTTCAAGTAAAAGCAAATGACACTACTGTTCTGTTAACTTTCATGCAAGTCCAAATACAATCAGCAGGACACTGCAGGGAGTTGAACCCCATCCCAGTAAACCGACAGTCTGTTATGTTACAAACACTGAAGCGCATTCACGCACATTCATTTTCTTAATGATCTCAACAGGCTTACATTGATGATTGTATCGGAGGTACACTCAAAACATTTGAGGCTTGAGACCTGGCAACATGATATTGCTACGCTGCTGGTCGACGCAGGAAATATCATCTAACTCGTGCACGCAGTGTGTGACGGTCACAGAAACGCATGGCCGCGTCAACCAGAGTCCTGCCAGTACCCTCGACGTGCGTAAAGTTGCGAGGGCCCGCCAATGCTGCTTGCAGCTTTAATTTTAATCGAGTCCCTGTGGGTGTTGAGGGTATTTAGGAAGGTCTCAAATTGTTGTTCATTATGGGTCCAAACACCCCAGATATCGTCCAAGTATCTGTAATAGTGGAGTGGTTTTTTGTCACAGGCCTGCAGTGCTGAAGTCTCCCACTCCGCCATGAAAATGTTGGCATAAGCTGGTGCGAATTTTTTACCCATGGCCGTTCCTTTAATTTGTAGGAACCATTCCTCATTAAATTGGAAGTCATTCTTGGTCAGATTAATTTCCAATAATTGTAGTAACTCCTTGTCAGGCCTCTTGATGTTCCGCTGTTTATGAAAGGCGTTTTTGATGGCCTGCAGTCCCTCTTTAATGTCAATGTTGGTATATAAACTATCAATATCAATTGTGAAGAGGATGGCTCCTTCTGGAATTTTCAGTTTCTGGACTATGTTTACGAAGTGGTAAGTATCCTTAATATAGCTGGGATGTGTGGTGGAGAGAGGGTTTAAAAAGTGGTCCAAGTACTCCGCTGTGTGGTAGGTCTCGCTGCTGCAGTCTGAGACAATTGGTCTGCCCGGTGGAATTTGATGAGGTAAGCTCCATTTGTCGGGATCTTTATGGATTTTAGGGAGCATGTAGAATAATCTGGCTCTAGGTGTGGAGTCCCCCATCAGGTAATGTTTCTGTTTTGTGTTAATAAATCTTTTCTCATGTAGAGATTTGATGATTTTGTAAACTAAGGGGATGGTGTCCAGGTAAATAGGTTTATCTAATTTGACATAATATTTTGTATCATTCAACTGTCTATAGCCTTCCCATAAGTATTGATCCCTATCCAATATAACAATAGCACTGCCTTTATCAGCTGGTTTAATAACAATATGTTTATTGTTTTTCAGTTGTGTGAGGGCTTGAATTTCTGATCGGCTAAGATTAGGAGGAACATGGTGGACTTTAAATTTAGTATCAAAATATCTGTCATCCGCCTTAATGATATTATCAATTTCTGTGGGAATTAAAGTTTTGGGAGGAGTCCAAGTGGATTTCTGAATAAATGGAAGTCTTATTGTGGGAGGCGCATGCTCGTAGTGGGCAGCTAATAAGAGTCTTCTGTGATATTGTTGTACATCATACTTTGTTTGTGGGATAATATCCTTGTTAGTACCTTTAGTAGGAATAAAATTGAGTCCCCGAGATAGCAGGGATAATTGTTCATTAGTTAATTTAACATTTTTAGTTAAGTTAATAACAGATTTGTTCCCCTCCTGTAGTGTCAGGCTTGTGGGGATTATTAATTTAAACGTAGGCACCAGTGGTCAAACATGGCTTGTGCCGTCTCGTGTGTCCAGTGAATATTATCTGTTTCTGTCTTAAATTGAGTGCTGGGTAACAGGGGGATATACTCACTCAGCATAGCAATGTATGTGTTGAGGTGCGTAAGGCTGTGTTTCTGCTTGTCCGGCAGGTTGTTGGAGAAGTTGACCTGTGGAATGATGATCTGGGCCTGGGGGAAGTTAAGCTTTGCCACTCTCAACATACTCTGCAACTGTTTGATGGATGTCTCTTTGGCTTTTTGTTCTCGATTACAGATGCCGAAGGACATGATGATCTTCTCAACTGTGACAGATATTGTAGTATTTTGCAGGATTCCCTCCGCGTTCCTGAAGTTGGCCCCTGGAAAGGAGTCGACCTGCAGGTCAGTGATGGTGTGTGGGGGCAGTTTAAAGACATTTGAGTCTCCCATAATGATCCATTTTTTGTGGATGTTGAGATGCCAATCTTTAGTCTTTCTGGACGACGTCATGTGCCTTGAAGGCCGGAAGACGCCTGCTGTTTGGGGTGTGAAGAGTGAGGTCGTCGTAGTTGCAGGGGTTAGGGTTAGGGTTAGGGTTAGGGTTAGGGTTAGGGTTAGGGTTAGGGTTAGGGTTAGCTTATGTTAGGTCCTGGGACCAGACCAGATAGAGGCCTATCTGGTGGAAAGGGTTAGGTTATGTTTAGGTCCTGGGACCAGACCAGATAGGGGCCTATCTGGTGGAAGGGTCCGAGAAGGTAGGCGCGGGCCGGCGAATGTCGGTTCCTGCATCCAGACGCCTGATGTCTCTTGGCACTGTCCCCGGAACGCCTAACGGGTCGGAGATAAGAGGGGTATTACTGCCCCCCACCCCTCCCCCTCCCACCTGTCTAGGTGCCTCCGTACTCCCTGGACTTACACTCCGTGTTAAACTACCCCTCCTCCCCGTCAGTATTATCCGGCCAGCAGACATCTGATATGCACCTAGGACATACCAGGCCCCCTCCCTAGGGGACCCAAGATGCTAAGGTCCCCAACATAACTGCCCCACAGAGGTGAAAAGGGGTGATGTGTCTACACCTAGCACCCTTTCCTGCCTGTCTAGGCATCTCTGTCTCCCTACCTGACATCACTCCCCACTTCTGCAGAGAGTGGCCGGGAGAGAGGAACCGAAGTCACCCAATACTCACCTCGCATCCCCCACATCCCCCCTGAAGAAATTCCCGATTCTTTTAATTTTTAATTTTTAATTTTTAATTTTTAATTTCTAATTTCTAATTTCTAATTTCTAATTTCTAATTTTTAATTTTTAATTTTTAATTTTTAATTTTTAATTTTTAATTTTTAATTTTTAATTTTTAATTTTTAATTTTTAGTTCCACTCTAGAGGCAGTAATACTGCGCCCGCCACTAAGCTAACTTATCTCACACATCATCAGTGGTGGACCTCAGGGTCATCGGGTGTTTCGGCCATTACCACCAGACACCCTCACCCGAGGGAGGCCCTCCTGGGGTTGATCAAGTCCCAGAGTGTGTATAATGAGGATTAACTCAACTAAATAACCCCGGAAATCTCTACAAGACAAGTGATGGTCTCCCATCTCCCCTACAAACGCTTTCCTGTGTCCCATACAACGCACGACCGCAGGAAAGTGTCCCCCCTTATACAAACCATAAACTCGTAGCTCAGATGTCCAAGCCTGCTAAGATGGAAGGCCCCATAATCATCCCCGACACCCATCCCCACGCTCATGGTGTGAACCCGATTGGTTCCACCTGTTGTGATCCTTGTGGGCGGAGACCCGTAATTAACACACATCCCCACTTGTGTAAGGGACCTACAGGGGACGCTCATGGTGTGAACCCGATTGGTTCCACCTGTTGTGATCGGAGACCCGTAATTAACACACCTCCCCCCACTGAGGTTAAGGTTAGGATTAAGGTCAGGGTTAGGGCTAAGATTAAGACCAAGAGAGAGGCATAAGTCACCGAGTGTGTTTTGCCACCGGTTATACTGAAAAAAACATCCCCCCGTTTAACAACTACAATGGGACTGGCCCTGAGACAAATCGGAGTTAATTCGGATGCGGTCAGTCCGATGGCACTGGCTAGGTAGTTAGGTTATGTTTAGGTCCTGGGACCAGACCAGATAGGGGCCTATCTGGTGGAAGGGTCCGAGAAGGTAGGCGCGGGCCGGCGAATGTCGGTTCCTGCATCCAGACGCCTGATGTCTCTTGGCACTGTCCCCGGAACGCCTAACGGGTCGGAGATAAGAGGGGTATTACTGCCCCCCACCCCTCCCCCTCCCACCTGTCTAGGTGCCTCCGTACTCCCTGGACTTACACTCCGTGTTAAACTACCCCTCCTCCCCGTCAGTATTATCCGGCCAGCAGACATCTGATATGCACCTAGGACATACCAGGCCCCCTCCCTAGGGGACCCAAGATGCTAAGGTCCCCAACATAACTGCCCCACAGAGGTGAAAAGGGGTGATGTGTCTACACCTAGCACCCTTTCCTGCCTGTCTAGGCATCTCTGTCTCCCTACCTGACATCACTCCCCACTTCTGCAGAGAGTGGCCGGGAGAGAGGAACCGAAGTCACCCAATACTCACCTCGCATCCCCCACATCCCCCCTGAAGAAATTCCCGATTCTTTTAATTTTAAATTTTAAATTTTTAATTTTTAATTTCTAATTTCTAATTTCTAATTTTTAATTTCTAATTTCTAATTTTTAATTTTTAATTTTTAATTTTTAATTTTTAATTTTTAATTTTTAATTTTTAATTTTTAATTTTTAATTTTTAATTTTTAGTTCCACTCTAGAGGCAGTAATACTGCGCCCGCCACTAAGCTAACTTATCTCACACATCATCAGTGGTGGACCTCAGGGTCATCGGGTGTTTCGGCCATTACCACCAGACACCCTCACCCGAGGGAGGCCCTCCTGGGGTTGATCAAGTCCCAGAGTGTGTATAATGAGGATTAACTCAACTAAATAACCCCGGAAATCTCTACAAGACAAGTGATGGTCTCCCATCTCCCCTACAAACGCTTTCCTGTGTCCCATACAACGCACGACCGCAGGAAAGTGTCCCCCCTTATACAAACCATAAACTCGTAGCTCAGATGTCCAAGCCTGCTAAGATGGAAGGCCCCATAATCATCCCCGACACCCATCCCCACGCTCATGGTGTGAACCCGATTGGTTCCACCTGTTGTGATCCTTGTGGGCGGAGACCCGTAATTAACACACATCCCCACTTGTGTAAGGGACCTACAGGGGACGCTCATGGTGTGAACCCGATTGGTTCCACCTGTTGTGATCGGAGACCCGTAATTAACACACCTCCCCCCACTGAGGTTAAGGTTAGGATTAAGGTCAGGGTTAGGGCTAAGATTAAGACCAAGAGAGAGGCATAAGTCACCGAGTGTGTTTTGCCACCGGTTATACTGAAAAAAACATCCCCCCGTTTAACAACTACAATGGGACTGGCCCTGAGACAAATCGGAGTTAATTCGGATGCGGTCAGTCCGATGGCACTGGCTAGGTAGTTAGGTTATGTTTAGGTCCTGGGACCAGACCAGATAGGGGCCTATCTGGTGGAAGGGTCCGAGAAGGTAGGCGCGGGCCGGCGAATGTCGGTTCCTGCATCCAGACGCCTGATGTCTCTTGGCACTGTCCCCGGAACGCCTAACGGGTCGGAGATAAGAGGGGTATTACTGCCCCCCACCCCTCCCCCTCCCACCTGTCTAGGTGCCTCCGTACTCCCTGGACTTACACTCCGTGTTAAACTACCCCTCCTCCCCGTCAGTATTATCCGGCCAGCAGACATCTGATATGCACCTAGGACATACCAGGCCCCCTCCCTAGGGGACCCAAGATGCTAAGGTCCCCAACATAACTGCCCCACAGAGGTGAAAAGGGGTGATGTGTCTACACCTAGCACCCTTTCCTGCCTGTCTAGGCATCTCTGTCTCCCTACCTGACATCACTCCCCACTTCTGCAGAGAGTGGCCGGGAGAGAGGAACCGAAGTCACCCAATACTCACCTCGCATCCCCCACATCCCCCCTGAAGAAATTCCCGATTCTTTTAATTTTTAATTTTTAATTTTTAATTTTTAATTTCTAATTTCTAATTTCTAATTTTTAATTTCTAATTTCTAATTTTTAATTTTTAATTTTTAATTTTTAATTTTTAATTTTTAATTTTTAATTTTTAATTTTTAATTTTTAATTTTTAATTTTTAATTTTTAGTTCCACTCTAGAGGCAGTAATACTGCGCCCGCCACTAAGCTAACTTATCTCACACATCATCAGTGGTGGACCTCAGGGTCATCGGGTGTTTCGGCCATTACCACCAGACACCCTCACCCGAGGGAGGCCCTCCTGGGGTTGATCAAGTCCCAGAGTGTGTATAATGAGGATTAACTCAACTAAATAACCCCGGAAATCTCTACAAGACAAGTGATGGTCTCCCATCTCCCCTACAAACGCTTTCCTGTGTCCCATACAACGCACGACCGCAGGAAAGTGTCCCCCCTTATACAAACCATAAACTCGTAGCTCAGATGTCCAAGCCTGCTAAGATGGAAGGCCCCATAATCATCCCCGACACCCATCCCCACGCTCATGGTGTGAACCCGATTGGTTCCACCTGTTGTGATCCTTGTGGGCGGAGACCCGTAATTAACACACATCCCCACTTGTGTAAGGGACCTACAGGGGACGCTCATGGTGTGAACCCGATTGGTTCCACCTGTTGTGATCGGAGACCCGTAATTAACACACCTCCCCCCACTGAGGTTAAGGTTAGGATTAAGGTCAGGGTTAGGGCTAAGATTAAGACCAAGAGAGAGGCATAAGTCACCGAGTGTGTTTTGCCACCGGTTATACTGAAAAAAACATCCCCCCGTTTAACAACTACAATGGGACTGGCCCTGAGACAAATCGGAGTTAATTCGGATGCGGTCAGTCCGATGGCACTGGCTAGGTAGTTAGGTTATGTTTAGGTCCTGGGACCAGACCAGATAGGGGCCTATCTGGTGGAAGGGTCCGAGAAGGTAGGCGCGGGCCGGCGAATGTCGGTTCCTGCATCCAGACGCCTGATGTCTCTTGGCACTGTCCCCGGAACGCCTAACGGGTCGGAGATAAGAGGGGTATTACTGCCCCCCACCCCTCCCCCTCCCACCTGTCTAGGTGCCTCCGTACTCCCTGGACTTACACTCCGTGTTAAACTACCCCTCCTCCCCGTCAGTATTATCCGGCCAGCAGACATCTGATATGCACCTAGGACATACCAGGCCCCCTCCCTAGGGGACCCAAGATGCTAAGGTCCCCAACATAACTGCCCCACAGAGGTGAAAAGGGGTGATGTGTCTACACCTAGCACCCTTTCCTGCCTGTCTAGGCATCTCTGTCTCCCTACCTGACATCACTCCCCACTTCTGCAGAGAGTGGCCGGGAGAGAGGAACCGAAGTCACCCAATACTCACCTCGCATCCCCCACATCCCCCCTGAAGAAATTCCCGATTCTTTTAATTTTTAATTTTTAATTTTTAATTTTTAATTTCTAATTTCTAATTTCTAATTTTTAATTTCTAATTTCTAATTTTTAATTTTTAATTTTTAATTTTTAATTTTTAATTTTTAATTTTTAATTTTTAATTTTTAATTTTTAATTTTTAATTTTTAATTTTTAGTTCCACTCTAGAGGCAGTAATACTGCGCCCGCCACTAAGCTAACTTATCTCACACATCATCAGTGGTGGACCTCAGGGTCATCGGGTGTTTCGGCCATTACCACCAGACACCCTCACCCGAGGGAGGCCCTCCTGGGGTTGATCAAGTCCCAGAGTGTGTATAATGAGGATTAACTCAACTAAATAACCCCGGAAATCTCTACAAGACAAGTGATGGTCTCCCATCTCCCCTACAAACGCTTTCCTGTGTCCCATACAACGCACGACCGCAGGAAAGTGTCCCCCCTTATACAAACCATAAACTCGTAGCTCAGATGTCCAAGCCTGCTAAGATGGAAGGCCCCATAATCATCCCCGACACCCATCCCCACGCTCATGGTGTGAACCCGATTGGTTCCACCTGTTGTGATCCTTGTGGGCGGAGACCCGTAATTAACACACATCCCCACTTGTGTAAGGGACCTACAGGGGACGCTCATGGTGTGAACCCGATTGGTTCCACCTGTTGTGATCGGAGACCCGTAATTAACACACCTCCCCCCACTGAGGTTAAGGTTAGGATTAAGGTCAGGGTTAGGGCTAAGATTAAGACCAAGAGAGAGGCATAAGTCACCGAGTGTGTTTTGCCACCGGTTATACTGAAAAAAACATCCCCCCGTTTAACAACTACAATGGGACTGGCCCTGAGACAAATCGGAGTTAATTCGGATGCGGTCAGTCCGATGGCACTGGCTAGGTAGTTAGGTTATGTTTAGGTCCTGGGACCAGACCAGATAGGGGCCTATCTGGTGGAAGGGTCCGAGAAGGTAGGCGCGGGCCGGCGAATGTCGGTTCCTGCATCCAGACGCCTGATGTCTCTTGGCACTGTCCCCGGAACGCCTAACGGGTCGGAGATAAGAGGGGTATTACTGCCCCCCACCCCTCCCCCTCCCACCTGTCTAGGTGCCTCCGTACTCCCTGGACTTACACTCCGTGTTAAACTACCCCTCCTCCCCGTCAGTATTATCCGGCCAGCAGACATCTGATATGCACCTAGGACATACCAGGCCCCCTCCCTAGGGGACCCAAGATGCTAAGGTCCCCAACATAACTGCCCCACAGAGGTGAAAAGGGGTGATGTGTCTACACCTAGCACCCTTTCCTGCCTGTCTAGGCATCTCTGTCTCCCTACCTGACATCACTCCCCACTTCTGCAGAGAGTGGCCGGGAGAGAGGAACCGAAGTCACCCAATACTCACCTCGCATCCCCCACATCCCCCCTGAAGAAATTCCCGATTCTTTTAATTTTTAATTTTTAATTTTTAATTTTTAATTTCTAATTTCTAATTTCTAATTTTTAATTTCTAATTTCTAATTTTTAATTTTTAATTTTTAATTTTTAATTTTTAATTTTTAATTTTTAATTTTTAGTTCCACTCTAGAGGCAGTAATACTGCGCCCGCCACTAAGCTAACTTATCTCACACATCATCAGTGGTGGACCTCAGGGTCATCGGGTGTTTCGGCCATTACCACCAGACACCCTCACCCGAGGGAGGCCCTCCTGGGGTTGATCAAGTCCCAGAGTGTGTATAATGAGGATTAACTCAACTAAATAACCCCGGAAATCTCTACAAGACAAGTGATGGTCTCCCATCTCCCCTACAAACGCTTTCCTGTGTCCCATACAACGCACGACCGCAGGAAAGTGTCCCCCCTTATACAAACCATAAACTCGTAGCTCAGATGTCCAAGCCTGCTAAGATGGAAGGCCCCATAATCATCCCCGACACCCATCCCCACGCTCATGGTGTGAACCCGATTGGTTCCACCTGTTGTGATCCTTGTGGGCGGAGACCCGTAATTAACACACATCCCCACTTGTGTAAGGGACCTACAGGGGACGCTCATGGTGTGAACCCGATTGGTTCCACCTGTTGTGATCGGAGACCCGTAATTAACACACCTCCCCCCACTGAGGTTAAGGTTAGGATTAAGGTCAGGGTTAGGGCTAAGATTAAGACCAAGAGAGAGGCATAAGTCACCGAGTGTGTTTTGCCACCGGTTATACTGAAAAAAACATCCCCCCGTTTAACAACTACAATGGGACTGGCCCTGAGACAAATCGGAGTTAATTCGGATGCGGTCAGTCCGATGGCACTGGCTAGGTAGTTAGGTTATGTTTAGGTCCTGGGACCAGACCAGATAGGGGCCTATCTGGTGGAAGGGTCCGAGAAGGTAGGCGCGGGCCGGCGAATGTCGGTTCCTGCATCCAGACGCCTGATGTCTCTTGGCACTGTCCCCGGAACGCCTAACGGGTCGGAGATAAGAGGGGTATTACTGCCCCCCACCCCTCCCCCTCCCACCTGTCTAGGTGCCTCCGTACTCCCTGGACTTACACTCCGTGTTAAACTACCCCTCCTCCCCGTCAGTATTATCCGGCCAGCAGACATCTGATATGCACCTAGGACATACCAGGCCCCCTCCCTAGGGGACCCAAGATGCTAAGGTCCCCAACATAACTGCCCCACAGAGGTGAAAAGGGGTGATGTGTCTACACCTAGCACCCTTTCCTGCCTGTCTAGGCATCTCTGTCTCCCTACCTGACATCACTCCCCACTTCTGCAGAGAGTGGCCGGGAGAGAGGAACCGAAGTCACCCAATACTCACCTCGCATCCCCCCACATCCCCCCTGAAGAAATTCCCGATTCTTTTAATTTTTAATTTTTTAATTTTTTAAAAATGTTTTAATTTTTAATTTTTAATTTTTAATTTTTAATTTTTAATTTTTAATTTTTAATTTTTAATTTTTAATTTTTAATTTTTAATTTTTAACTTTTAATTTTTAACTTTTAATTTTTAATTTTTAATTTTTAATTTTTAATTTTTAATTTTTAATTTTTAATTTTTAATTTTTAATTTTTAATTTTTAATTTTTAGTTAGGGTTAGGGTTAGGGTTAGGGTTAGGGTTAGGGTTAGGGTTAGGGTTAGGGTTAGGGTTAGGGTTAGGGTTAGGGGTTAGGGTTAGGGTTAGGGTTAGGGTTAGGGTTAGGGTTAGGGTTAGGGTTAGGGTTAGGGTTAGGGTTAGGGTTAGGGTTAGGGTTAGGGTTAGGGTTAGGGTTAGGGTTAGGGTTAGGGTTAGGGTTAGGGTTAGGGTTAGGGTTAGGGTTAGGGTTAGGGTTAGGGTTAGGGTTAGGGTTAGGGTTAGGGTTAGGGTTAGGGTTAGGGTTAGGGTTAGGGTTAGGGTTAGGGTTAGGGTTAGGGTTAGGGTTAGGGTTAGGGTTAGGGTTAGGGTTAGGGTTAGGGTTAGGGTTAGGGTTAGGGTTAGGGTTAGGGTTAGGGTTAGGGTTAGGGTTAGGGTTAGGGTTAGGGTTAGGGTTAGGGTTAGGGTTAGGGTTAGGGTTAGGGTTAGGGTTAGGGTTAGGGTTAGGGTTAGGGTTAGGGTTAGGGTTAGGGTTAGGGTTAGGGTTAGGGTTAGGGTTAGGGTTAGGGTTAGGGTTAGGGTTAGGGTTAGGGTTAGGGTTAGGGTTAGGGTTAGGGTTAGGGTTAGGGTTAGGGTTAGGGTTAGGGTTAGGGTTAGGGTTAGGGTTAGGGTTAGGGTTAGGGTTAGGGTTAGGGTTAGGGTTAGGGTTAGGGTTAGGGTTAGGGTTAGGGTTAGGGTTAGGGTTAGGGTTAGGGTTAGGGTTAGGGTTAGGGTTAGGGTTAGGGTTAGGGTTAGGGTTAGGGTTAGGGTTAGGGTTAGGGTTAGGGTTAGGGTTAGGGTTAGGGTTA
>JAVDOI010000071.1:0-5000 GCA_032191485.1 Leptoclinus maculatus | reverse complement strand
ACCACCACACCACACCCCACCCACCCACACCCCACCACCCACCACCACCCACCCACCACCACACCCACCACCACCACCACCCACCACCACACCACCCACACCACACACCACCACCACCCACCACACCACCACCCACCACACCACCCACCACCACCACACCACCACACCACCACCACCACCCACCCCCACCACCCACCCACCCACACCACCACACACCCCACCACCACACCAACCACCACCACACCACACCACCCCCACACCACCACCACCACCACACCACCACCACCACACACCACACCACACCCACCCCACCACCACCCACCACACCACCCACCACCACCCACACCCACCACCACCCACCACACCCACCACCACACCCACCACCACCACCACCACCCCACCACCCACCCACCACCACACCCACCACCACCACCACCCACACCACCACCCACCCACCACCCCCACCACACACCACACCACCCACACCCACCCCACCACCACCACCACACCCACACCACCACCACCCCACCACACCACACCACACCACCCACCACCACCACCACCCACCACCACCACCACCACACCACCACACCACCACCCCACCACACCCACCACCCACCACCACCCCCACCACCACCACACCACCCACCACCACCACCACCCACCACCACCACCCACACCCCACCACCACCACCACCACCACCACCACCCACACCCACACCACCACCACCCACCACCACCCACCCACCCACCCACCACCACCACCACCACCCCACCACACCACACCACCACCAACCACCCACCCACCACCACCACCACCACCCACCCACCACCACCACCACCCACCACCACACCACCACACCACCACACCCCCACCCACCACCACACCCACCACCACCACCACCCACCCACACCACCACCCCCACCACCCACCCACACCACCACACCACACCACCACCACCACACCCACCACCACCCACACCCCACCACCCACCACCACCACCACCCCAACCACCCCCACCACCACCACCACCACCCACCACCACACACACCACCCACCACACACCACCCACCACCCCACCCCCCACCACCCACCACCACCCACACCACCACCACCCACACCACCCCACCCACCACCACCACCCCACCCACCACCACACCCACCACCACCACCCACCACCACCCCCACCCCACCACACCACCCACACCCACCACACCCACCACCACCACCACCACCACCACCACCCACCCACCACCACCACCACCACCACCACCCCACCACCACCACCCACCACCACCCACCACCCACCACAACCACCACACCACCACCCACACCACCCACCACACCACCACCACCACCACCACACCACCACACCACACCACACACCCACCACCCACCACCACCACCACCCACCACACCACCACCACACCACCACCACCCACCACCACCCACCACCACACCACCACCCACACCACCACACCACCACCCACACCACCACCCACACCCACCACCCACCACCACCACCACCACCACACCACACCCACCCACCACCACCACACCACCCACACACCCCCCACCACCACCCACCCCCCACCCCACCACCACCCACCCACCCCACCACACCACCACCACACCACACCACCACCACCACCCACCACACCACCACCACCCACCACCCACACCCACCACCCACCCCACACCCACACACCACCCCACACCCACCCACCACCACCACCCCCACCACACACCACCACCCACCACCACCACCACCCACACCCACACCACCACCACCCACACCCACACCCACCCACCACCACACACACCACCACCACCACCACCCACCACCACACCACCCACCACCACCACACACCCCCACCACCCCCACCACCCACCCACCACACCACCACACACCACCACCCCACCACCACACCACCCACCACCACACACACCCCACACCACCACCCACCACCCAACACACCACCACCCACACACACCACCACCCCCCACCCACCACCACCACCCCACCACCACCCACCACCACCACACCCACCACCACCCCCACCACCACCACCACCACCACCCCACCCACCCACACCACCCACCACCACCCACACACACCACCCCACACCACCCACACACCCACCCACCACACCACACCCCACCACCACCACCACCACCCACCACCACACACCCCACACACACCACCACCCACCACCACCACCACCACCCACCCACCACCACCACCACCACACCACCACACCCACCCACCACCACCACACCACCACACACCCACACCCCACCACCACCACCACCCACCCACCACCACACCACCACCACACCCACCACCACCACACCCACCACCACACCACCACCACCACCACACCCACCCACCACCACACCACACCACCACCACCACCCACCACACCCACCACCACCCACCCACACCACCACCACCCACCACCACCACCACCACCACACCCACCCCCACCACCCACCACACCCACACCACCCACCCCCCACCCCACACCACCACCACACCCACCACCACCCACCACCCCACCACCACCCACCACCACCCCAACCACACCACCCCACCACCACCCACCCACCACCCACCCACCACCCACCACCACACCACACCCACCACCCCACCACCCACACACCACCACCACCACCACCCACCCCCACCACCACCACCACCACCACCACCCACCACCACCACCCACCACCACCACACCACCACCACCCCACCACCCACACCACCACCACCACCACCCCACACCACCCACCACCCACCACCCACCACCCACACCACCACCACCAACACCACCCCACACCACCCACCCCACCACCCACCCCACCCCCACCACCACCACCACCACCACCCCACCCACCACCCACCACACCACCACCACCACCACCACCCACCCACCACCACCACACCCACCACCACCCCACCACCACACCCACCACCACACCCACCACCACCCACAACCACCACCACACCCACCACCACCCACCCCACCACCCACACCACCACCACCCCACCCACCCACCACCACCCACCACCACCCACCCACCACCACCCACCCACACCCACCACCACCACCACCACCCCACCCACCACACCACCACCACCCACCACCACCACCCACCCCACCACACACACCCACACCACCCACCACCCCCACCCACACCCACCACACCCACCACCACACCACCACCCACCACCCCACCCACCACCCACCACCCACCACCCACCAACCACCAACACACCACCACCACCCACACCCCACCCACCCCACCACACCACCACCCACACACACCACACCACCCCACACCCACCCACCACACCACCACACCACCCACACCACACACCACCAAACACACAACCACCACCCCACACCCACCCCCAACACCCCACCACCCACACACCCAACCCACCCACACACACCACCCCAACCACCCACCACAACCCCCCTACACCACCACCCCAACCCCACCCACACCACACCAACACCCACCCACCCACCTACACAACACCACCCCACCACCCTACCCAACCAACCACCACCCACACACCAAACTAACCAACACCACACCACCCACCCACCCCCAACAACCCCACCACCACCCACCCACACTAACCCAACACAACACCAACCACCAACCAACCCAACACACCTACCCACTAAACCCAACCCACACCCTAACCACTAACCCACACCTAACACCTAACCCTAACCCTAACCCAACCCTAACAACCTACCCTAACCCTACCCAACCTAACCCTACACCTAACCCTCACACCCTAACCCTAACAACCTAACCCCTAACCTAACCTAAACCTAACCTAACCCTAACCCTAACACCTAACCCTAACAACCTAACCTACTAACACCCAACCCTAACCCTAACCCTAAACCCTAACCTAACCCTAACTACCCTAACCCTACTAACCCTAACCCTAACCCTAACCAAACCTAACCAACCTAACCTAACCCTAACCCTCAACCCTAACCCTAACCTCCTAACCCTAACCTAACCCTAACTAACCCTACCCTAACCCTAACCCCTAACCCTAACCCTAACCCTAACCCTAACCTAACCCTAACCCTAACCCTAACCCTAACCTCACCTAACCCTAACCCCCTAACCTAACCCTAACCCCTAACCCTAACCCTAACCCTAACCCTAACCCTAACCTAACCCTAACCCTAACCCTAACCCCTAACCCTAACCCTAACCCTAACCCTAACCTAACCCCTAACCCTAACCCTAACCCTAACCCTAACCCTAACCTAACCCTAACTCTACCCTAACCTAACCTAATCCTAAAAATTAAAAATTAAAAATTAAAAATTAAAAATTAAAAATTAAAAATTAAAAATTAAAATTAAAAATTAAAAATTAAAAGTTAAAAATTAAAAGTTAAAATTAAAATTAAAAATTAAAAATTAAAAATTAAAAATTAAAATTAAAAATTAAAATTAAAATTAAAAATTAAAAATTAAAACATTTTTAAAAAATTAAAAAATTAAAATTAAAAGAATCGGGAATTTCTTCAGGGGGGATGTGGGGGGATGCGAGGTGAGTATTGGGTGACTTCGGTTCCTCTCTCCGGCCACTCTCTGCAGAAGTGGGGAGTGATGTCAGGTAGGGAGACAGAGATGCTAGACAGGCAGGAAAGGGTGCTAGGTGTAGACACATCACCCCTTTTCACCTCTGTGGGGCAGTTATGTTGGGGACCTTAGCATCTTGGGTCCCCTAGGGAGGGGGCCTGGTATGTCCTAGGTGCATATCAGATGTCTGCTGGCCGGATAATACTGACGGGGAGGAGGGGTAGTTTAACACGGAGTGTAAGTCCAGGAGTACGGAGGCACCTAGACAGGTGGGAGGGGGAGGGGTGGGGGGCAGTAATACCCTCTTATCTCCGACCCGTTAGGCGTTCCGGGGACAGTGCCAAGAGACATCAGGCGTCTGGATGCAGGAACCGACA